>CM033719.1:15092634-15372560 GCA_019671005.1 Hibiscus mutabilis
TGATAAAAATCCTAAATATCGGCAATTAGATATTTAGGAATAGAATTCCCTAACTTTCTGCAATTTCCATTAATCTACAATCTACACTCCCCCTCAAGCTGGTGAGTATACATTGTAGAGTCCCAGCTTGGATGTGAGTTTATCAAAGGTAGTTCTTGGAAGTGCCTTGGTGAGCACATCATCTAGTTGTTTGTGAGTATGAACAAAGTTGAGCTTGACTGTCCCATTTGTAATCTTTTCAGAGATGAAATGTCGGTCTAGCTCCAAATGTTTTGTTTTGTCATGTTGGTTAGGATTCTTTGCAATACTGATCACTGATTTGCTGTCACATTGAAGTTCAAAATCCTCACTCTGATTTAATTTCAGTTTTGTCAAGAGTCTTTGAACCCAAATTCCTTCACAGATCCCTTGAGCTAATGCTCGAAACACAGCTTCTGCACTGCTTCTCGCCACTACAGATTGTTTCTTGCTTCTCCAAGTTACCAAATTACCCCAAACTCAAGTACAATACCCACTGGTGGATTTTCTGAGTGTGAGCTCTCCTGCCCAGCTTGCATCTGTGAAAACCTCCACTTTTCTACTCATTCTTGGTAAAAATTAGTCCATGGCCTGGTGTCATCTTCAAATACCTCAAGATTCTAGTCACTGCCTCTAGGTGCTCCTCTCTCGGGTCATTCATGAATTAACTTATGATGCTAACTAAGAAGGCAATATATGGTCTTGTAAGTGATAAATAAATCAACTTTCCTACCAGCCTTTGATAATGCTCCTTATCAACAGGAGTTCCTTTGTTATCAGTTCTGAATTTCAAGTTAAACTCCATAGGTGTCTCGGCAGGCCTACAACCCATCATTCTAGTTTCTGAAAGTAAGTCTAGAATGTACTTTCTTTGATTGATCACAATTCCAGTGCTTGATCTAGCCACTTCCATCCCTAGAAAGTATCGCAAGTAACCGAGATCTTTAGTCTCAAATTCAGTTGCCAAGAACTTCTTAAAATTTTTGATTTCCAGAGAATCATCACCCGTAATGATTATATCATCAACATAGACTATTAAGATAGCCTTTTTGTTCTTGGAAGAGGTTTTGATAAACGTAGTGTGGTCAGTTTGGCATTGATGATAGCCAAATTTCATAATGGCCTTAGTGAACCTGTCGAACAAAGCTCTTGGTGATTGCTTAAAACCATAAAGAAATTTCAGTAATTTGCATATCTGACCAGAATTTGAATTACCATTTAGACCAGGTGGTGTTTGCATGTATACCTCCTCCTCTAAGTTTCCATTTAGGAATGCATTTTTTATGTCAAGTTGATGCAATGGCCAATCCAAAATTTGCAACAAGGGATAATAGAATTCTTACTGAGTTGAACTTTGCTACTGGAGCAAATGTCTCCTGGTAGTCAATTCCATAGGATTGAGTAAATCCTCTTGCCACCAGCCTATCCTTGAACCTTTCAATGCTCCCATCTGCATTGTATTTGACAGTAAATACCCATTTAAAGCTCACTGCCCTCTTTCCTAAAGGTAAATCAGTCATGACCCCGGTCTTGTTTGCTTCTAGTGCCTTGATTTCATCTTCTATAGCCTTCTTCCGCTTAGGATCTTTCAAGGCTTCATGCACAGATTGAGGAATGTACACCTTATCAATTTTAGCAGTAAAAGTTTTGAATGAGGGCATTAGCTTCCCATAGACCACATATTTTTGTATTGGATGACTTGTACATTTTCTGACACCTTTTCTTTGAGCAATAGGTAATTCAGATGTATCAATCGAAGGATCAATGTCATTGTTCAAAGATTCCGTACCTTCTTCATCTTCTAAAGATAATGGAATTCATTCAAGTTCTTGAACAGTCCTAGGCTGTGTAGTTTCCTGTGGAGTAGGCCTTCTTTTCTTCCTTATGTAGACACTAAGTTCCTTTGTTCCAAGTTGAGTTTCTGAAGGAAGGTCTTGTGGAGTTTTAGGTGGTGATTCAGGTATAAGAGACATAGGTTCAGTTTCAAGTAAAGGAGTTGAAGTTGGTATGGGAATGGAAATCGAATTTGGTATAACATTAGGGACATCAAGAGGTAGTTGAATGTATTGAGGTTGAGGCTAAAATTCATCCCAACTCTCCCCCTGGATTTCAGAATTTGAGAAAAAATGTTGTAATTCATGAAAGGTAACATCCATAGATATATAGAACTTTCAAGTGACAGGAGAATAACATTTAAAGTCCTTCTTAAGAGAAGAATATCCTAGGAAAACACATTTGATGGCCCTAAGATCTTATTTGCTGCGAAACACTTGTGAACATTAACAAAGGCACAAGAACCAAATATTTTAACATGTAGAGTAGAAGACATGGGTTTAAAGAAAGGGAAATGTTGAAGAAAGACTTCATTAGGTATTTTAAACCCCAAAACTCGACTAGGTAATCTGTTTATAAGGTAGGTAGCAGTAAGTAAAGCTTCTCCCCAAAAAAGTTTAGGAACATTGGAAGAAAATAACAGAGATCGAGTAACCTCTAAGAGATGTTTATTTTTTCTTTTAGACACTCCATTTTGCTGAGGAGTATCTACACAAGAACTAATGTGTATAACACCTTTTTCCTTAAGAAAATTGCCGAAAGTATTTGTGAAGAATTTACCCCCTTTGTCACTCTTTAGGATTCGAATTTTGCTGCAAAATTGGGTTTCAATAATCAAATAAAATTTCTTAAAGATTTCCTCTGTTTCAGACTTTTCCTTTATTAAATATGTCCAAGTAGTTCTAGTGTGATCATCAATAAAAGAAACAAACCACCTAGCTCCGGTAATATTCTTAACTTTAGAAGGACCTCAAATGTCACTATGGATGAGTAAAAAAGGTTGAGATGGTTTATAACAAGATGGAGGATATGTATTTCGTTTATGCTTGGCAATTTGACATATATCACAAGAAAACAATGCTAGATTTTTATTGGAAAAGTTTGGGAAACAACTTCTGAAGATAAAAGAAACTAGGGTGTCCAAGTCGAAAATGCCATAACATAATCTCATTAGAATTTAAATTGGAAATGTGGGAAGATAAACACACAAAATTAAAGGTGCAACTTGATAGGACTTGTCCCTCAGGAAGAGGTTGACTGTCAATGAGATAGAGGCCACTACACAGCTCAGCATTGCCAATCACCTTCCCTGAATCCATTTATTGAAAAACATAGCCATGGGGACTAAATTTAGTATAACACTAAAGTTCAATACACAATCTACTAATTGACAAGAGATTCATCGGAGATTAGGGACATATAGAACAGAGTGAAGCACAAGATCCTTATTAATAAAAACTGTTTCAGTCCCCTTTACTTCAACCAAGGAGCCATCAGCAGTTTTCACTTGTCTCTGATGATTCTGTTTTGTAAGAGTTAGAAACAAACTCTTGTTTCCTGTCATATGGTCAGTGGCACCAGAATCTACTATCCAACGTAGGGGTGTAAACGAGCCGAATCGAGCTCGAGTAGTGATGAGCTCGACTTGGCTCGTTAAGATTTCGAGTCGAGTTCGAGCTCGAGCTCATCACTACTCGAGTAATTTTTAACGAGTCTGAGAAATCTGACCTTGACTCGGCTCGTTAAGAACTCGAGTCGAGTTCGAGCTTGATTCGAGCCCAATCGAATTAAGTGTTGACCGATCTTTGACCATGTCGGACTCGAGTAGCACGCCATTTGTCACGTCTCATTTAAAGCCCTATCAAGAAAAAACTTTGATACACAAGTTGTGTAAACTCAAGCTTGTTAATTTTAGCGTTTAGTGTGTTAGTTTAGGGTTTTGAGGTTTAGGTTGTTGAGTTTATAATTTAGGATTTGGATTTTAGGGTTTAAGACTTATGTTTAGGGTTTATAATTTAGGGTTTTAAGTTTAGGAATTTATATTTTAAATTATAAAAAATAAAAAAATCAGTATATTATATTTTCGAGTAGCTCGCAAGCTTTTCGAGTCGGGTATTAAGTAACTCGGCTTGGCTCGTTAAGAACTCGAGCCGAGTTCGAGCTTTAGTCAAGTCCAATTGAGTCGAGCTTTGACCGAGCTTTTATCGAGTAGCTCGCGATATGTCTCGTCTCATTTACAACCCTAATCCAACATATCTTAGTAGTTGTGGAAAGAATCAAATTACTACCATTTTGACTTGTGGAGGCAGCAGATTGATCAGCAGAAAATGTCATTTGCCTAATCAATTTCTGTAAATCCTCAATTTGCTGCTTAGTGAAACTAGCCGAAGGCTCTGTGGTGACTACATTTACTGAATTTTCCTTTGACGGCGCAATCTTTGTGGTTTCCAGTCAGCAGGTTTGCCATGAAGCTTCCAGCAAGAGTCTTTGAGATAGCCAACTTTTTTACAGTGTTCACACCAAGGTCTATCAGGTCTGGTTTCATTACCAGATGTTGTGTGAGTGATGAAGGTTGATTCCTTAGAGGCATGGATTGTAGAAA
Source organism: Hibiscus mutabilis (assembly GCA_019671005.1). Lineage (NCBI taxonomy): Eukaryota > Viridiplantae > Streptophyta > Magnoliopsida > Malvales > Malvaceae > Hibiscus > Hibiscus mutabilis. Next base: position 15,097,088 of record CM033719.1, read on the forward strand.
GCATAACATTTCTCCTACTCTCTTCCCTACGACAACAGAGAACGCTTCTTGAATGGAAGGGAGATGTTTAGTTCTTAATACCCTCCCTTTAACTCCATCAAGGCTTTTGTCCAAGCCATATAGAACCTGGAACACTCTCTTCTGGGTAGTAATTTTCTTGTATAATGCTGCATCAGCAACACAACTCCACTCATTAGTCTCAAATAAATCAAGGTGATGCGAATACCTAGTCATGGTGTTGAAGTATTGCGTCACACTCATGTCTCCCGAACGAAGCTCTTTGATTTTGCTACCGATGTCAAATAATTCAGCAACATTATCCTTGCTGGAATAGGTTTCCTTTACAGCAGTCCAAATCTCACTTGATGTGTCGTAGAGAAGGAAATTTTCTCCCATTTCTAGAACCATCGAGTTCAACAGCCAGGACATGATCATGCTGTTATCTCGCTCCCATTTGGAGTAGGATGGATCTTTAGAATCTGGTTTAGACATATCTGCAGAGATGTATGCAGCTTTGCCCTTTCTAGTAATATAAATCTTCATGGATTGAGACCATTGAAGATAATTATGGCCAACAAGTTTATGGCAGATTATTTGGGTACAGGAAACATCAGAATTTTCTGGACAAGAATTCAAATCAGTTCCAGAACTTTCTGCAATTTCCATTAATCTACACATGACAATGGTATTGATAAATCAGGAAAATGGACACCTCATTCTCAGAGGTGTGCATGCCTTTTCCCAATAGATAATGAAAATTGACAAGGTAGTGTTGGAAAAGTGAGAACGTAGTAAGAGGCATTATGAAACAAGATAATCTGTCAATAAAAATAGGATTGCAAAAAAGAATTGGTATGGAACAAAATACAAAAAGCGTTCCATTTTTTGAGTTTACGAGTTAGTTCTAGAGAAACGAACAAACTAAAATCATAGCTTTGATAAGGGTAAAGTGTTCTACCTTGGAAGCCCTCAGCTCATTTACTGCCTTCCAAAGAGAATCATCTGATAGTATTAACCGTGACAGTGCCCCGGTACTCATCCTGCAAGATTAGACAAGGACCACTGTTATATAGTGTGCAAGCAAACTAACTAATATCAAGCAACACATCATCATGCAACTCTAAGCTCACAATCAACAAAATCTCTGACATGAAACAAGTAATTTTCCTTTCCTGACATTACCTGCCACTTCCCCTCATTTACTATGGCTATAAAGTTCATTATTTTCAACGAGGGATGACAGGCAGTAGGCTATATATAATGTCAAAAAGAGATGGATTCCAACTCATTCTTGAATTGACAGTATAAAATATAGGCAGAAGAACAGACGAGTCAACTAAACAGGGCAGAAGACAGAGGAAGTACTAAAAGAGGTTAATGTAACGCACCCCAGCAACTTTGCAGCATCTGATACAGACCCTTCAACTGCAAAGATTAGGTCAAGCAGGGCCTGCATGCCCTGTGGAAGGGGACAAGGGGTTAAAATGAATCACAACTCATCAGTATGTAATGCTAAAACTAACAAAATAAAAGAGGGAAGACGCATATACCAATGCAAATTTAGGATTGTTGGGGCCAATTTGGGGACCAGAATCAGATGTCCTGAGAGTTGAGCTTCGGGGAAGAATTTGAAGAAGCTCGGTCGGAGGATAATACGAGTCAAGAGAGACGGGGTTTCTGACTTCATTCATATCAATCAAACAGCAAACAGAAAATAAAAAATACCATATTAGAATGAAAAGTGAAGAAGCGGGGAATGGAAAATAGGTTACCTTTGAGAGCAATAAGAGTGCGGAGACGAGCTAAGGCAGAAGCACGGTTCATGTGCTGAGATCGGTCCTCAACGGCCTGAGCAACGATACCGGTGGGGAGATGCTTGAGGCGAACGGCGGACTCTCGCTTGTTACGGTGCTGACCGCCTGGGCCGGAGGCTTTGAAGCTGGTCATCTCGCACTGTCGCATCAGCTCTTCATCCTTCAATGTTATGTAGCAAGTATTACTGTTGGTATTAGTATTGCTGCAGCAGTAGAGGTGCCAAAATCCTATTCCTCTTCTCTTTTGGGGAATAAAGAAATAGCTTGATGGAGATGGCGCCTTAGCCAGCAAGGAAACGCCATTGCTTCTCACAAATTGATCAACGGATTTCATTACATTCATAAATCCACCGCCCGTAGTCATTGCCATTGCCAATTCCTCCCTCTCTTTTTTTTTCGTCTTCTTACCCAACCAGAACTTTCAGTGGTGGCGTCGACACACACTGGCAGAAGGAAAGGATATTTTGGAATTCGAATAAAAAACGCAGCGTTTTCAGCTACCCCAACACTCAACAATCATAGTCATTAGTCAATCTTGGATTTTTTTTTTTTTTTGGGGGGAGGGGCTATACCAGAAATAAGTATTTAATTTAAAGGAACGTATTGTATTCTAATGCGGTAGAAATTAAAAGTTTGTAGTTAAAATTTAGAGTTTAAGTTAGGGTAATTGGTTAAGGATTTAGACTTTAACTTATAAACTTTAAATTTTAACCTTAAAATTTAAATTCTAATAACACCCTCTAAATTCAAGACTCGTACACTTAAACCCTTAAAATTTTCACAAGCATTTGTGCATGGAATAATTAACCTTAAATTAAAGTATACTAACTTTTTCATTATTTCTAAAGTTTTTTTTTTCAAAGTAGTTACTCAAATTATATATTTTTTCATCTAGGTATCTAAATTATTTTTTTGATCAAAGTATCTAAAGTATCATTTTCGTCAATATAAGTACTTAAATTATTTTGTAATCAATGTCACATGTCAACTTTTAAAAACTTAAATAAAAAAACACACATATATACATATACATTAGTACCTATTTTGATCAAAAAGTATATTTTAAGTATTTTTTATTTATTTTTGACAAAAAAATACTTGAGATATTTAGATGAAAAAATAATTTACTACAAGTATTTTTTGTGATGTAAACCATTTTTATTTTTATTGCCAACTAATCAAGGGAGTTATTAAACTATGATTTTGGTTTCATTTAAGCTACTTCAATTCCTAAAAAAACACTACTTTAACAATGGTCCAATTTAGGGCCTGTTCAGTTAAGATTGTTGAACGTCCGTTGGTCTTCAACTGTCGTTTTTAGAGAAGTTAGATAAATTAGTTATGGCATAATGACCGTTTGAGCGTTAATTAGGTGAGAAAATGCTAGTTTAACTGCACTTCGTGCCTGTTCAGTATTGCTTCCTCGTTTGGCGCTCCAACACTATTAGAAAAGTATTGATGGACGAAGTCTTAGTTTCAACTTTAAGTTGACAATAATTTTATTCATATTTTAATATATTTATTTTTTCAAAAAATAATGCACTTAGTTAGTTTAAATAGTTTTTAAAAATTAAATCTAAATTACTAAAAGAAAAAAAATTGATACATAGGCCGTGTAAACTTTAGTTTACACGTGCTTTTTAGTTTTAGGGGTTAGGGTTTAAAGTTTAAGGCTTTAGGTTGTAGGGTTTAAAATTTAAGGTTAGTGTTTAGAATTTAAGGTATAAGGTTTAGGGTTTAGTTTTTTAGGGTTAGGGTTAGGATTTAGGATTTGGTTTTTATAGTGTAAAAATACATGCTTGTGTAAAATTAGTTTTACACAGTCTGTATATCAAAATTTTACCCTTACTAAAAATCCATCCATATAACTACAATCAAAATTAATTAATATAATATACAAATAAACATGTTACTAAATAAAATATATTCAGACTTAAGATAAAATAAATTTGATTAAAATCTATAGATAATATTTACGCAATATAAAACTAAGGGCCTGTTTTTGGTTGAGTTCCCCCCTAAACGTATGTTGCCACCGAGTTATTGCTGCTAAACAAGTGTTGGTGTAGCACCCAACGGGAGATTGCTCGCCATATTCTCCGCCTAAATGTTTGTTTGCCCATAGCTGAATTTTCCAGCTTCTAACAATGGGCGTTCAGGCCCCCAATGGCCGTTTGCGCCCGCACCAAAAACAAAGCCTAAGTATGAACACTCAAAGTTTTGGAGCCTCAACCTTTCTTGTACAATCAAAATCTCGATGATAGTCAATAATTTTTAGAGTGGGTAGTTAAAAGTTCACAGTTGACACATTCTTCTCTCTTCTAAGTTTTGGGTTCAATACTCATTAGAAGCATATTTCTCCTTCCTCTCTTCTAGATAAGAACTGTTTAAAAGTATCTCAATGATAATTACTCTATAGTTGATATGATTGATTAATTCAGTTAAAAAGTTTATATGAATTATTTAAACGACATTATAACAATATACAATAAACTATTTCAACATAATAAGTTCAAATATATGTTTTTAAGAAAAAATATTTTTAATATTTTAATTGAAATTGTTAATAGTCTTTAATTTTTTTTTGGTATAGTATATGTTCATTTTATGGTCTATATTCAAGATTCGTAACTCTTTTTCTTAACAAAATCACCTCCAAGGTTCGAACATAAGTTCATTCTTTGGGAGTGAAATGTGTCTTGGCACATTGCATGTAACGACTCGAACTTTGGGTTAGCGAATCGGGTCTCAGACACAGGTATTGGGCCTTTATTTTGGAAGCGTAGTTAAGAATATTAAGCTGGGCTCATTACATTGGTGGGAGAGGTTTGAATTTTAAAAGGATGGGGATAAGAGGAAAAGAGAAAGATATTATGTGTGAGAGAAAAAAAAGTAAATAAGATAGAGGTAATAGAAAAGGGGAGAGAAAGTAAGGTGGAGATTTTTAATCTCTGATCTATAGAGATCAGAATGTCTGTTATCGACACCTCCTCCGCCACTGTGCTCATCTAGCTGAGACGGGTTCGTCGGTACCAACAGTGTCACCATCGAAGTCGTCGTCGGAGGGTGTGAGAGAAAAAAAAGTTTTGGATTTTTTAGTTGAAGGGGTTAGAGTGCTTAGAATGGAAAACCAAAGCCACCATCGTGTTCACTGGCGTCGAGATAGTTGGAATAGTGTCTTACAGTCGTCGTCCGTATAACGACCCATATTTCAAAATTTGAAGGTCGAGTTAACTCGAGGTTTGGGCCTCGTGTTTAGTTATGATGTTGGGTCTTGTAAACCTTTTTGGGTCTTATCCATGCTGTTGGGCTCAATTGATTGTTGTGGGTTGGGAAGTAAGGATGTAGGTATTTTGGTAAATAAATTTTTGGATGACAAAGAGAGATATGGTCTCTTTAATTTTCTGCATATGGAGAGAATTGATGAGATCATTTGGTTTTGGTTGTCTCCTTCAACCTCTAAACCCATTCTTCCACCTAAAACACCACACTAAAAGTAAAATCTTTAGAGTTTCCTGTGAAAATCTCGTTTTGCCTATTGAGGGAAGGAGTTTCAGCATCAAGAGATCTATCTTTTGAGGTAAGAATATCAAAGTTTGAAGTTGGATGAAAACCTTGAGGTTTTGGAGGGGTTTTGTAAGGTTGAACGAGATTTGGAGATTCAATCTCGTTTTAGTGTTATAAATTCTCTTTAGTTGCCTTTATTACCTTACGATAGTGTGGTGACCCTTCTTGCAACACTTGTTCGTAGTCAAAGAGGTAATGGAGCATTCTAAGGCTCAAGGCAAGGCCAAGGCTTGAAGCTTGTAGAAGCAAGGTTGCTGGTGCTTTGGGAATGTTAGTACACTTCCAAATCCTGTGTTTCTTACATATCATAAGTGTGATTGCTTTGTATGTTAATTTGATGACTAAGTATACTTGGGCGTTCATGACGGGGTGTTAATGGTAGAAGTTTGTTTTGGGGATAAAAACTTGTAAAATTGGTAGAAACCAACCCTAAATACTCCCAATAACTTGTATGCTTGATTTCAGGGTCAAACTTGATGATTTAGGTGATTGAGAATTGATTTCTGAACTCCAAGATGCAAGTTTTAGGTTCGTATACCGATACGAGATAAACACGTATGGTACCCCTTGTAAAAAAAACTATTTTCAGACTAAATATAAGGAGAGTATCGGTACGTGTCCCCGCTTATCGGTACCCCTGTTTCATTTTAAATTCTAGTAGCGAAATAGCATATCGGTACGCCAAGAGGCATTTTGGTACGAGTATGGTTTCGGTATGCAGGGTATGCGTATTGGTATTGAGTTTCAGTACAAAAAGAGTGTATCATACGAGGCTGTGATCAATCTTTAGAACCTAAGGCGAGTACCGGTACCTAGAGGGGTGTATCAGTACCTAGAGGGGCGTATCGATAGTCCCTGGGTAATCTACCCAAGAAATTTAACCTTGAGTTTAAGGGTTCTATAATTCGAGATAAAGGGCCTAATAAGTCTCTAAAGGTATAAAATAAATTGTAAATAAATAAGAATTAAATAGGATTAAACTTGGGTGAACCATGTAGTGGTAAAAGTCACAAACGTATTTGGTCTTGTAATGTTGTCACGTGCTTTGTGAGCACATGGTTGATGTGATTCGGATGCCCAAGAATGTGTTGCAACACCATGGTAAGATGAGGGGTGGAGGTTATCGATGCTATGTGACTCGGGCCTCACCTTATATTCTCGAGGGATGATTCCAAGTAGGGTGTATATTCCGATGCTATGCGACCCAGCCTCACCCAAGGTGTATATTCCGATGCTATGTGACCTGGCCTCACCCAGAGTGTATGTACCGATGCTAGGTGACCCAGCCTCACTCGTGTATAGTATTGTATGGTATGTTGGGCCTTGTGAGCCCTTGATTGTTTGGATGATTGATTATATTGATTACATGTATTTAGGCGAACAAAGTAGGACCACATGATATTCATGCTTGCTTGATCATTAATTTAACTACATGCTTATATTTATGTTCTGTATGAAGTATGGTAGAATAGAGGTGTATCCACTGAGCTTCCGAGCTCAGCGTTTCGAAGTAGGACTTCAGTGCATCGATATGTTGAAGAGTACTGTACTTAGATTTATTGGGGCAATGTATTCATAAGACCTTTATATTTTGTATATGTAACTCCCTTTAAAATATTATTCATATAGAATATTTTTAATTAGTATGTTTTGATTTGAAGCTCATATACAACGCTTGAATATTTTATATAACCCCTTTTAATGATGGTTGGATTTATGAAACTTATGGATATGGGCTAAACTTATTTGAAAAAAAATCATCTATGGGTTTGGGCTTGAGGCCCAATGTGACACCGGGTTTAGGGTGTTACAATCCGGCCACCAGAAGTCGCTGCACGCGTTGCCGCCTAAGCGTGGGCAACCTCCAGCCGCGGGTGATGCTGTTGTCTCTTGGGTCTAGATACTGGGCTAACTGTTGGGCCAGCCATTTAAGCTAGCCTACTAAATCGAGCCGCGGCCCAAAAAGTCGTCATGCATGTGAGCTGAGCCATGCCACTGATCCATCAACCGAGTCGAGCCGTCGAGCCATCGTTGACTGTCGTCGAGCCACCGTTGATCGACATTGACTTTTTCTAGGGGACCTTATTCGGGGGTTTCTCAATGTTCTGAGTTCGATGGCGCAGTCCATTAACCGCCGTTGTGTTCATCTTATCGATAAACTATTTTTTAACGTTTGACCTTGTGAATTGAATAGAGGATGTATGGAATTAATATATTTTCTTATTTATTTTTATATAAGGATTATTCGGGATTAGATATCGGACTAAGTGGAGTATTTGAGAAGCTTATATGTGGATTTATCGCTATTCTTGAGGTTAGTACACCTCGAACTCCTATTACTTCATGAGCATCATAAATGTGATTGCTTTGTATGTTAGTATGTACAAAATAGATAAACGATGAATAAGCATGTGCTGAGATCGGTATTGCGAGACTTGATAAATACTGAGATGCCTGATAAGCTTGAGAATATTCGAGACTACTATGAGCCTTAGAGACCGTGTAAGGTCCTCTAAATCTTCGTATAATTATAGGATTGGTTGATTTACGTGTTGTGTTGCTTGAGTGTATAGAATATGAATTGGCATGTTCGATAGAAATTATACTAAATGGACTAATAATTGGTAATATTCAAATAAATAATTATGAAGCCGATAATTAATATTAATTAAATGCGTTAGTAAACAAACCTAATGACTTTCATAAGCTTTAGCGATCGAAAAAAGTGTTGGGAAATCATAATTCAAGGAAATGGTGCAAACCCGTATATAGGGTATCGGTACGAGCTTCGGCTATATCGGTACGTGTTTAAGGGTTGTATCGGTATGGGTCAACCTGTACCGATACTTGTAGAAATTAAAGATTTCCAGTAAGCTATATTAGTATCGGTACGTGTGTGACTATTGATACCTATGGGTAATATATTGATACACGTGTTCGAGTACCGCTACCCATTAAACTAAATAATCTATTATGCTAATAAAAAGAGGGAAATTGACATGGGATATTGATAAGGTAATATGGAATAATAGAGATAATTAATAAGGATAATTAATGTACCCTTCCATAATGTATTAACAAGCTTGTTGTAATAGCAACCGTAGGAGATCTTTGGTGGATTGAGTAATAATGTGTGTTGTATAGTGATAGTGACAATGATGTGTGCAATTTGGACTCCTGTTTGGTTGAGTCACCTTTAATTGATGGGATCCGAATACCAGAGAGAGTGTTGCAACACCTTGGTTAGAGATATCGAATGTACGTTCCTGATGTTGTGTGACATCAGGCCTCATTCAAAGACACTCGAGGAGAGATGTCAAGTGTAGGTGTACATTTCTGAGGCTGTGTGACATTGGGCCTCACCTAGAGAGAGTGTACATTCCTGAGGCTGTGTGACATCGAGCCTCACTCAGAGTGTACGTTCTCGAGGCTGTGTGACATCGAGCTTTACTCCAAGTTTGTGGTTATAATATTGTATGTTTTGCTCGGATGATCTGGTGGGATCTCGAGTATGGTTGGGCCTTATGGGCCATGTATGATGTTTTGCTATGTTGACAGCAAGTGTTTAGGCGACTAGTGGTAGCGCCACATGTTTATTATCTATCCTTATTGCTCGTACTAGCTTGCATACTTATGTTTATGATTAGTATAAAGTATAGTAGAGCAGATGTATACCACTAAACTTTGTAAGCGGAATCGTTGTTTCTGTGCATAGGTTGATTGCCGAATCATGGATTGAGGAGCACTATCAGTACATGACTCCAGCATGTGGTGATCTCAAGAGTATGGCACTTGTGTTTAGTGGACTATGTATTCGTAGGACCTTACGTGGTGGAGTTTGTAATCTTTATTTTGAAATTGTATTAATCAAATAGATTGTTCAAATGTTTTAAATTAAATTGGAGCTCATTTGTACCGTTTTGATTATTTATCTATATTTTCAACTATTGGATCTAAATGCTTTGGAAATACCTTGTTGGGCTAAATTTAGTTATAAAATTTCATGGTTTTAAGTTGGGCTTGAGGCCCAAATGTGACATCCGAGTCGTTGCACCATACACTTGTCGATAATAGTCTTTTATTATTTGAAGTAGTTAATGATACTATAAAGTATAAGATCAAATTGTGTTGAGCTAAAATACAAAATTTTGACGTTAATTACACCACATGTTTTCATTTATGACCTTCATTCTAAATTAGTCTTCAAGTTTTGAATGTTTTCATTTTATCTCCGAACTATAACTTTTATTCTAAATCAATCCTCAAACTTTAAATATTTTGTTTTTCCCCAAACTATGTCATTCATTCTAAATTGGTCCCAAACTTTTAACATTCCAATTTCATCCCAAATATTTCAGTCCTCAAACTTTTAAATACAACGGTATTTACATGACAATTAACAATTTTTGTAACAGTTTTATTACATGGGATATGATTAATGTATACTGATAATTTGGAGATAAAATGAGAACATTTAAAAGTTTGGGAACCAACTTAGAATAAGAAATAGTTTGGGGATGAATTTAGAGTGTTTAAAAGTTTGGAGGTTAATTTAGAATAAGGGTTATAGTTTGAGTATGGAATTGAAAGATTCAAAAGTTTACGGACTAATTTAAAATAAAGGTCCTAATTTGGAAACATGCAGTGTATTTAACTCAAAATTTTACTCAAACAATACAATACATTTCCCACAATAGCCTCCATGATAGTACTTGTTTAATTTATGCTAAATGGATCTATTTTTTTTCTTTTAAGAATTTAAGGTTGGTATGTATTTAGGACCAAATTGATAAATAAATGTGCTATAGTACTAATTATACCAAAATTGTAACAATAGTGTCTAAATTGAAAGTTTTATAATTAGGTGGTGAAAATAGGAACAACCTAATAGTTAGGTTACTAGTAATGCAATTTACCAAGAAAAGTACCTACAACATTTGTGTTTTAGTCTTGAACTTTGTAACTTTTACTAATTTGATCTTGAATTTGACGATTTCTCCGCATAATGCAATTTTAAAGTGTCACGTTATCAGAAGAATTAAAGAAGACAAAAGATCTAAGTTCAACCAACAATTGGTTAGTCTAGTCAGATGAGGTATTAGATCCCTTAAACAAAAAAGTGGTTCGAATCATGACATTATGAATAGAACAAATTGAGTTGAGAAGGTCACCCCCACAATGGGTTTCTGCAATCTCCAATCCGAAATAGTCAACTAATCAGTTGGATACCGGTAGTTAAACAAAAAAATCTAAGGACAAGGACTAACATGGTTAGAAAACGTTTAGGGGCTAAATTGAAAAAGTGTCAATTTCAGGTACTGGAAGTCAATTTATCCCTAAAATGAAATAAAAGTGGAAAATGGGCGAACGGAATTGAAACCGAAGGGTCTGGAAAGGGCAAAGCATATATCAGCAAGAAAGCTTCTTCATTTGATATTTGTTTGAATATTTTGAGTGAGGATTGAAAATTGGAGAAATAAAATTGCAAAATCGAAAAAGCAGATGGAGAGCGGAAGATGGAGGAGAGGAGCGGTATCTCGGGGAATGCTGCCGCTGTTGGCTCTTCACGCCGTCAACGAATACTACAGACTGCCGTGGAAACCGCCTGTCACAGCCGGACTTCTCGCTGCCAACACTCTCATCTATCTCAGGCCTGCTCTCCTCGATTCTCTCCTCCCTTTTGTCGATGAGGTGTGGTTTAATCCTCATCTTATTGTCAAGGTATTCTTTTTTCTTTTGGTTTTTATTTAGTTGTTTGATTCAACTAGGAAAAAGATCCGATATCGATCAACCATAAAGATGAAAAACTTAGGAAATCATGTAGCTAATTTATGATTTATGATCAATTCTCAAAGTATACCCCTGTGTTCTGTAAAATTGGAAATCTCTTGTTGCCTACGAAAATGCTTCGAACATGATCAAATCTTTTGAAATTAAAACAAGGCATTAAATCAAAATCAACAGATTTGGACGACAAATCCATCATATTTTGTAGATATCTTTGAAAGTCAATCCTGAAGATGGTAAGAAAATAACATAATGAAAGAAACACATCAAAAGCATGTTTTGGCAGCCATTGAGAAGGTTCTTTGAAAGTCTTGAGTAGGAATCGCACCCTGTTTTCCCTTGTGTTTTACCATTGTACAAAGGCAATGCCTCATTTTAGCCCCCAAAGCCATATTTCTACTGTTCTGGGTATTTAGGTATTTTAGATATTTGAATATTCAAAATTAACCTGAAGTCATTTTCTTAGCCAGTAATCTGTTGTCATGCAGAACAAAGATATGAAACGCTTCTTCCTGTCGGTTTTCTACCATGTTGATGAATCTCACCTGGTCTACAATATGATGTCCCTCTTATGGAAGGGGATCCAATTGGAAACTTCAATGGGGAGCTTGGAGTTTGCGTCTATGGTTGTTGCACTCCTTGGTTTGTCACAGGGTATCACTTTGCTGATGGCCAAATACCTTCTTGTCTTCTTGGATTACGGGAGACCCTATTACTCTGAATATGCTGTTGGATTTTCGGGTCTCCTGTTTGCCATGAAAGTCGTCCTCAATTCTCGGTCAGAAAACTTCACTAATGTGCATGGACTTATTGTACCGTCCCGTTACGCAGCATGGGCAGAATTGATTCTTATTCAAATGTTTGTCCCTCACGTCTCATTTCTTGGCCACCTTGGTGGTATACTTGCCGGGATTCTCTATTTGAAATTGAAGGGTTCCTATTCTGGTCCAGACCCGTTGACTACTATAATCAGAGAGTTAACTGGTGTGTTAGGGTGGCCTATAAGGTTTATAAGGAACATGTTTCGGTTAAGGAGACGACGAATATCCGGCAGGGGAACTGTTGGGAGTGAGAGAAGAAGCTTATCTGGCACGTGGAGATGCCCAGAATGTACATATGACAACTCCGATTGGTTAAGAAATTGTGAGATGCGTGGAACAAGTCGAAGCAACAACGGTGGATTTTTGCGACAAACATCTCGCCATTCTCGTGATATTCCTTTGGAAGAATTGCGGCGCCGAAGAGTCGAGAGATTTGGTTAATACGTGACAGTCCTATAAAGATTTGATATAGAGAATGAATTGAGTATGAATTAGAGAAACAAAAGATTGGAATACAATTGCACAAAGTTTTAGTAATTTGACTTGTTTCTCTCCATGTATATGTTCAGTCTACCACAGTTGAATATATTTTCTTCCATCAACATTTCCATGCAGAATGGCATAGACTATGAACAACTTCTTTAAAAGAAAAAACTACTCACCTTTTATCTAGACTGCATCTTATTTGTATAAAAACAAAAATAATAAATTTGTCTTCACATGCATAATGACGTGTTTAATTTAAATTAAATATAGTCGATTCTGTAAGGTAATTTTAGTTGATATTACGTTTGGTTCGGTAAGGTAATTTTTTTAATAATCCACCAATTTTTGGTTCGATTAATTTTGTTATCGATTTTCATATTAACCTTAGATTTTGAAAATTTTATATTTTATTGTGATAAAATTATTTTATTTTATGATTATTTGATAAAACTTTAAAGTCTTTTTTTATAAATATTTCTAAAAAACTAATTTTTCAAGTAAATAAAAATAATTAATCATTCATATATAATGTTTTAAAATTATTTAATTAGTTTTAAGTATAAAACATTAAAAGTTAATTATAAATTAAATAAAAAATCAATTAAATTTTTTTAAACTATATATCACTCGAAATGCTCAGCGCCTTAGTTGATATTATGATGTTGAAATCCGTTGCTTGGATGCTTAACATCTTTTCCTTTATATATCAGTATAAGAAATCGTTATTCTATTTTACCAATGCATTTGATAAGAAAGAAAAATTAATTAAAAATACAGTCTTATGCTGCTTGAGAAAGTAATTTATACAAGGGAGAAGAAAAGGAAATTATAGTTTAATTAAAAAAAATCAGTTCCAATTAGCAAAAAGCTTAGGTATTCCCCTTCTATCAGCCAAAAGGTCCCAGTATGTATGTTGGTAAGAGCCCTGAAATGAATTTTAAAATGTGACAAGGGATAAAATAAATGCAGTCTTCACCCTTCAGCTTCATCATTGCTGCTGTCAACCATAATAACTTGTTTGTCGGTCTTCAGCTTCTTTCTAGGATGTCCGTCTTCTTCATTCTCTGCATTACCACCATACTTTTTTACTTCTTCAAGAATTCTCTCCCCATACTTCTCTGTCTTTAACTTCCCAATAATCTTTTCCAACTGCAACACGCGCACACACAAAGTTACCAGAATTGGAACACAATGGCTTCAAACAAAAGTTTTGTTTGTTCTACCAATTGATAAGCATAGGATGCATGTAAGAAAGAAGTTTTAGACTTGCCTCTTGGATTGAATTTGGTATCTTGGCACTTATGCTGCTGATCTGCTGGCTGGACAACACGGAATGAGGGAATATTCCCTCATCCTGAGAAGCAAGTTCCTTCCTCAGCTCATCTAGCTTAGACTCCAAACCCGATGTGACACCATGCTTAATGGAGTTACGGTATTCATCCATGCCTTTCAATGTACTAGCGACTTCCATCTTAATGATTTTTTTCCCTGCATGCTCAATTGTAAATCAATCATGCCACCTTTGACCATGCTTTTGGGGGACAAGATATATATATATATATATATAATCAAATGAATATGATCTCCACACAAATGAACAAAAGACCCTGGATGGAACATGATGCTATCCTATCAAGTGTACAACTGTAGGCAGAAAATGAAGCATGCATTCTAGAGGAGATGCACACAGACCTTGCACGACAAGGTTTGCTGTTGGCCCTACTTTAACATAAGCATTTGTAGAATAAGCTGAATGCTGAAATTCTTCCTTCTGCATGATTGAAAGCGGCAAAAAGAAGTGAAAACAAACCAAAATCGTAAAATTGCATTTAAAAGCAAAGTCTTGACATTCAGAACCATAGAAGCACCCTAACAAGAAAATTCCCTACATTGAAAACTATCTGACGATGACTTGTAATTAAGGTGGGAGTTGTCATCTTCCTAATAACAGTTTTTATATTTAATACTACATGTTATTGTCTATTCCTTTTTCTCCCCATATAAGTTCTAGAGCATGAAAATGTCACTTCATTATCACTAGAAATCCGATAAAAGTGAAACACACATGTATGCCTGAATATTTCCAATTATAAAGAGCAATATAACTTCTACTGAAGTAATCATTCCTTTAAATACCCTCTTGAAAGAACTTTGTGGGTTTTAGCCATGATAAACTTGAGATACTGAAATAATAACTGCTTATCCCACATTTTACATCAGTCATTTTGCACACATTTGAAGGTACAGTAGTTTACATTTAAATCACACAGCACATGATTTCCTAATGTAATTCAGCACACCCCAAGCATCAACTCCGGACAGAACTGAGCAATTTCAGCCGTGAAGTATGTTTGACAGATAACTAATAAAGTTTATATCATGCAGAATTGTAAGTAAAAAAAATTCAAAAAATATCTCAACCACCAACACACGTTACAAAATTCTAATGTAGCACTAGCAGCCAGATTAGATATATATCATGTCACACCAGATTCATCGTCCACAAACTAAGTGATTCTTACCAAAACACGGTCTATTATAAGCTGTACTATGAGCTGTTCCATCTCTTCCCTCTTTAGTTCAAAATCTGGTAAATTCATAAAACAATAGTTATGTTTATGGGGCTACAATACAATAAATGGGAACTGTCAAGAACTTACTTTACCTTAATGATAATGAATGCAAGAGAATAAAAGAAGTATGACTTTAATCTTTCATATAGAGAAGCAGATTTATGTAGCCCACATTTTGAATATGACATTAGATATGATGTTATGGAGAATATTCATCCCAGACACTACCGATAAGAAGTATAAGAAGTTTCAATAGCAGAGAACATGTTAATACAATATTCTTAGCTTGGTGAATTTTGAGGGTACTCTTGGGAGGGAATAAATGCCTCTATGAATAACCACATTGCAAGTCATAATTTGAGTTTTTCTTAACCATGTTATACAAGATACATGTCTCTTAAGAGTGCCATTATTTTCATTCACCAAGAGAGAGCAATACATGCCCACCACTCTAGAGGTTATAATTTCATGCAGTGCCATTATTTTCATGCACCAAGAGAGAGGAAGACATACCTACCACCTCTAGAGGTTATAATTTCATGCTTATACTTTACACCATTGAATGTTATGCTCTCTCGCACACATACAAAAATCATCCTTTTGCTTCTCTTATGCCTTACTAGATAGCAAGCAAAGTCAAAGCATGGCAGAAGTTATAGATAGAAATGCAAGTATATATTGGCATCTATAATGGCATATAGATTTATCCTAACCATGCTTATTAGATGTAGTACAAGAAGAGATGGATTAACCTAGTTGTTTTTGCTTATTTTTCAATCTGTCCACCAACTGCAACATTGTCATTCTTTGATCTACCTCTTGCATAGCTTGCAGCAGAGAAATCACGAGTTTTGCCTGACCTGCAAAGAATGATCATATGAAGCAAATACCATTTATTTATCCAAACAAAATAAATAATACAACAGATAATTCCTAATACAACAAATATTTTACAAACTAAAATGAGTTTAATATAAGGAGACTTTCAGTTTTCTCTAAAAAACTTGAAAATTGGAACAAGAAGAGTAAAAACATGATCTCTCTTATGTCTGGAATTTTAAATTGTTAATCACTTGACCTCACCTTGAATAAACTGTTCCTTCTTCAACCTCTCTACTTCTACCCCTATTGAAGTTCTAGTGATGACAGTGATGGAAGGGTATAAAAGCACAAAAACTGGTTCCAGTTTGCAAGCTTTAACATGGACCCATGAAACTATTTATGACTGATAACCAACATGCAAACTTGAGTGTTTATCATGTAGTTATCTTGCATACAAATACGTATGTATATATATTTTATCACATACAACAGGTGTTCTGACATTGTAAAACACAATTTGCAAACTTTCAGAAGTATCATCTTCATGAAGGTGTTAGAGCCAACATGTATCTGGTGTAATTGCAAATAAAAACCCTAGGTGAGATTTCAAGGGGGGTCAGTTCTCCCTATTTTTGTTTACATTTTTTTTTTCTGAGAAAGCCCTAAGATCTACAATAAAAGAGGAGGGGGAAGGTGGAAAACGTAGAAGAAAGAGAAAAATCTAAGTACCTAGAGGTAAATCAAATGATAATTGAAACCTGTAAATAGAATGTGTCTCATTTCCCTTAAATTTTCTCAAATGAAAAGTCTAAGCTTCATTTTGAACTACATCACCATGTGGCTGGCTAACTAGGGAATTAAATGATAAGATCCGTAGCCAACTCATGGACCAGAAAAGTCTAGGAAATCAACAATCTGTTCAAGAAGCTAAAATGAAGACAGTCTTCTTCTAGAACAAAACTAAATAAGAAAAAAAACTTATTTAGACTTTATTGAAAAGTCTACAGACATATTAGTGGAGAATAATGGGTGCTTCCAATAAAATATATTTTCTTTTCACCCTGCAATAATATAGGTAAGACACAATTTTTTGACTCATTGTGTAGGGAAGACAAATACCTCACGCCACAGAAAAGTTTAGCCACAGAATAAATTAAAGGAAGAGGACAAAACCAAAACAAGATGGCTGACCTAGAACGTCAGAAAGTGTCTTGTAAATAATTGAGTTGAAAAGAAAGGTGAAGAGAAGATGACTTGAAAGATAAATTTTAAATACAGAAAAAATAACTTTGATGAATACAAGTCAAATAAACATACCTGAAGCATCCACTTCCTTAATCTCACTTGAGAATGCACAGTTGTCACACATCCCTAACATAATATGAAATTTTGATTATATTGGCCAAAATTGGAATAAAAATAATACAAAGTAAAAGCATAATACCATTGCACTCTTGTAAGGGCTCAGCAAAATGCCGGAAAAAGGCACCTCGGCGACATTGCCTTTTAGACTACAATAAGAAGTAAAAAGTAATACTTAGTAGCTCTCTTGAAATAAAGGATCTTCCACATGCAGACTAACAGTACGTAATCAAATCCAAATGCAATAACTATCAATTCTTAAACAAAAACTGTGGGACAACTAATGGCACTGAAACTAACAGGCTAACTCAATGATAGAAATCAAGCATTGATACTTTTAAACCCTTAAAACATAAGGATTTGTAGTAGGAGTTACCAAACCCATTTTGTGTGAAAGAAATTCTTATATTGTTATCTTTTCCATCTTAAACCAGGTCTTCCCTCTTCTAACCTGGTGTTGTCAAGGGCGCTAGGCACACTCTAAGCACTAATATCTCTATATAGCATGAGGCACATGGCACAAAAAAACTCTCACCCAAGTAAAATAAGGCACATATATGTAAATAATTTTATATATAAAAATATATATAATGTGTAAATAAAAATAAATAATAACCAGAATGGTAAATTTTAATATAGTTCATTTTATAAATTCAAGTTATTGCTCAAGTCTAATAATAATTCATTCATTGATACACATGTAATTAAGCCAGCCAAAACTTTCCTTCACTTCCATGCCAGAGACGGACAGATTATAAAAGTAAAGAAAAACAATAATGAAACAAATGACAAGACAGTTTAAATCAGAGATAGAATAGACTGTTTTTAAAACTAAAACAGAGCAACTTCTCTGTTTTTAAACAATAAAAGTATGCTTTAGAAGAGGGAAAAAAGAATAGATATTGGGTTGTACGTTATAACCTAATCAAATTGGTAGCAGGGTTTATAATAATGAAAATCACGCCTAAATATGGCATTTTAACTTTCAAAATTGCGGGGGGATAGGAAATTGCTAAGCTAGCTTTCTGAAGCCTTGGACTGGAGCAAAAAGCATAAAAGGCACTCGTCTGGGAGGCTCTGAAGCACCTTTTTTTTCCTTTTTTGTGGCTGTGCCTGCTCACTTAGGCATGTTCCTTGACATCACTGTTCTAAGCTCTATAAAGCATAAGGATTTGTAGGAGGCGTTGAATCCATTTGTGAGGGGGGGGGGGAATTGCTATGTGCGGGCTTCATCTTAAACATGGTCTTCCTTTCAATTTCCTCATTAATTACATTACAGATAGCTTAAGGTTAAAAATAACCAGCAGTAAGCAACAAATAAGGTACAAACTCATTCTTTCAAACTCCCTAATGTACAAACAGCAAGCACCCTTATTGAGCCACTTCAGAACATATGTATACATACATGACACAAAAACAGATAAGAATACCTGACAATATCGTACTATGTCATAAAGGTTCTGCAATCCAGAGTTTTCATGGAAGACCATAGCACTCTGTTCAAATAAAGATCACAATTAATACAATGTTTGAAGCAAACATGACAATTAAATATATATATATATATTACCTGCCTAGGAACATCACCGTTCCTGAAAAAGAGCAAACACTCAGACGGGAGTCCATCTCTTCCTGCTCGGCCACTTTCCTGTAGCAAATTAAGTTAAGAGAAAAAGAGAATTTATGAAGGAAAAAAATCACAGAGGGAAGGCCAAAAACCTGGTAATATGTTTCCATTGATTTACTCAGGCTATGATGGATGACAAACCTAACTACAAGCAGTACAGTATCAAATAGTAAACAAGTGTTAGAGATAAGAGAAGCAGGTATAAATTATACTTAATAGCATACACCTATTAGTAAGCTTGATGACTAGACAATAAAGAAGGGAAATAAGAGAGGAATGTCTACAAATGCTTTTCTAAGTTCCTACTAGTTTTATCTTTCAAAATATATGGTTATCAATTTTGTCTATAAAATATGGAGACTGCCAAGATCTATAGCTAAGGATGTTTCAGTAAGAGGGATTTCCCAGGAAAATAAAAACGATAAAACTTTAGTCCCTAAACTTGTCCCCTGAAATTTTTTTGGTCCACATTATTCCCTGAACTTGGCAACTTTTCCCAAATTGACCCCTAAACTTCTTTTTGGTCCATATTAGTCCCGAAACTTTACAGCTTTTCCCAACTTGGTACCTAAACTTGGATTCTGTTCAGGACTAAAGGGTGTGACCGAATCCAAGTTTAGGGACCAAGTTGGGAAAGGTTGCCAAGTTCCGGGACTAATGTGGACCAAAAAGTTGGGAAGAGTTGTCAAATTCAGGACTAATATTGTTCTGTCCCTCCAGAAAATTGTACTGGTAATTGTCATATTCAATTAAGAAATACACGTAAAAACTATAAAAGCTGACTTTTGCAAGTTCTATGACCATATCAATGCACATCAAGATGCCTAAAACACCTTTCTTTCTCCAGTAAGTACAATTAATCATACTTACCATCAGGTTTGTTGATTCCCATTCCAAATGCAACCTGCCATACAAGTGAAGATATAACAACTGAAAACTGAGAATGAAAAAGAAATCTAGAAAAAAGTTGATGATACACTTACTGTACCAACAATGACCTGCAATTTGTTTTTGCTCCATCTACATCATGAAACACATGTAAGAAGCTGATTAACTTATCTAGGGTTTTATTTTATATTTTATGGGTTTGGTTGTAATCTATACATTGTTTAGGCTAATTAAGATTCTTTAGAGTATTTTACATCCATTAGAATTTTACTTCTACAGAGTAGGCATTAGGGTACAACTGGTACTTTTTAGGTTTAAATATAAGTACCTAAGTTCAATCATTTGGAACATGCTTGGTTTTATGTTATTGATATGTTATGCAACTGGAGGGAGAGAATGATGGATGGCCATCTCCCTCCGTGGCAAAAGGTGAAGATTACTCTGCTGTTTCAGGAGCTAGGCATTTGTTGACTGAATAATTTTAATTAAAATCTAATTAAACCTAAATAAATTAATTAAAATTTAATTTCAAGGAGCATAAGGGATGTTCATCTCCCTCCATGGTAAAAGGTGAAAAATCTTGGCTGTTTCACGCGCTACACGTTCAATGGCTGAAATAATAATTTTAAATAAAATTTAATAAAATCTAAATACATTTATTAAAATTTAATCTCAAGAACTTGAGCACTTTAGTTTTAGAAACAATGTGCCATCTTAGTGTATGTCACTTACCCTGTGCATCAAATATAAACCCGTATAGTTATCACAAAAGTGTCACACCCTTTAATATAATATAAATGTATTGTATAATCTATACTGCAGTGATTCATCACTTCCATGTATGACGTGCAAATCTAGCAAGTTAAGAAAAAGTTTACTCTGAGCATACAGGTTTGAGCAAAAAGGATTACTCTTAGAAGTTAGAAAAGTTGAGCTTACCGCATGTGAACTTTCTCACGAGCATTTACATCCATGTCAGCATGGTAATAATCAGCTGATATTCCCCTCTCACATAACTCACTTGCAACCTACATCTCTTGACAGAGTAAAAAGAATATATAGTACATACCTATGCACTCAATGTAAATCGAGAAACTAGATACTGATACCGTACAAGTTAGACTTAATATCTTGACAACCAACAGATTAACTTATTGTTTTAACTCATGATACAGCTAGAGCAGAACATAGTCCACTGGTTATAAAAGACAAGAATTAAATGGACATTTAAGATGTTTGAGGATGCAGTATGACAAGGCAAATAACATGCTAACAGATACTCAATGATCGTGACAATGAAACATAGAATGAAATAAGTTGAGTAACATATGATGGCATGTTGCCAAGAGCATTTATTAACCACCTAAATGTTAGTGTTTCTATGCATCTCTCCATAATGTTGACTTGGAACTAAACTAAGCACAACATTCTTCCTAGGAGTAGAACTATTAACTATAAACAATAATCAAGTCGTCGAACAACCTCCAACTAAGATGCCCCTAGAATGAGGACAATAATGGCAAACAGTAAAAGCCATGAAATGTTATCTTATGGGTCTGGGGATGTGCGAGGCAACTCATGCGTCGAAAAAGCTCATACCTGCTCACATTCTTTTCTGGAAAAGCAATAAACTATGCCAGATTCCTTATTTGGATAGGATTCTGTTATATATTTAGCTATTTCATCAATAACTGTCTTTCCAACAGATGACTTCTCTCGGACCTACAATTTAAGAAAATTCTTTTATTTAATAACAAAGTTCAGATAGAAACTCTTAACAATGAAATGGACATTACTAATAATTGTACAAATTACCATATAAAACAGATTTGGCCGGTTGACAGTGCTGACAAACTTTACGCATTTTGGAATATGCAGCATCCCAATCAGATCATTCTGGACTTTCATTGTAGCAGTTGCCTGTAAAATAGATCTAAAAAGTAAGATCATACATTTAGCTGAAATTGCAGCTAAGAAAACAGAAAATATACAAAAGCACGCAAATGTTAAGGGGCAAGGAACCACATACGGTTAAAGCTACAACAGGTACATTTGGAAACTGAGTTTTGAGTATACCAAGATTTTTGTAATCAGGGCGAAAATCATGACCCCATTGACTACAACAATGAGCCTCCTGTGAAATAACCAACATAAAAGTATCATAAGGTAATGCAAACTATTAAATTTAATGACCGAAGTCACCAAAACAAAATAATAATAACAATAATCCATACAAAATACATTTATTATAAATAGTTTATCCTGAGGGTTAATAACATTAAAGCTGTTTGACGTGTGCCACTTTCTATCAAATTATGTTTACTTTGTACAACCAATAGTCCTACACGTTTTGAAAGAACTTGACAATTTATATGTATCAAACCTAGACTGTCTAATATAGAATTAAACATACAAAAGTATAGTACAATGTTCCTATTGGTTCATAACCTCCAGCTACTTCCTAATCTCATAAAGATGGGTTCAAATCCAGAAGAAACTAGTAAAGTGGCAATTTCAGTATATTATAACCCTCACAGCTCTAATAATCCAATAGTTATAATTAAATTCATAGCAATATCAATAAAAAGGAATCATGCATGCTTAAAAGATATGAAATGCGTAGAAAGAATAAGAAATTAAAATAAGAAAAAGAATGAAAAAAGATATATGCATCAAAATGAAGACAAAAGAAGATGTAGAGAAAAGGAAGACTGACATCAATGGAAATAAGAGAGAGACGGCCAGCACGATGGCACTTTTCGAGTTTGGACATAAATCTCTTGCTTTTAGATACTTTCTCAGGTGTGACATATAATAATTTTAAGTCTTCTTCACCTTTCTCCAGGGCCTGGTATATGGACTTCTCATCTTCCTTACTTGTGGTCGATGTGAGCATATTTGCTGGAATGCCAGAGGCAACCAAACCCATTACCTGAATTGTCATTAACACTTAGCAAGCAGTCAACATTTTGAAGGGGGAAAAAACTAATAATTAGTATCTGATATTCAAACTAATTAAAGAAGGAAAAAAGAAAGACCTGATCTTGTATTAAAGAGAGCAAAGGACTGACTACAATAGCAATTCCTGGACGAAGGATAGCAGGAAGCTGATAGCAAAGGCTCTTGCCGCCACCTGCAGCCATTATCACTAGAACATCTCTTCCACTCATCACAGCATTTATGATCTACAAAACCATTAAATTAAGTACAATCCCATCTTTATTTTCAGGAAAAAAATGGCATATCATATCCCAAAAGGAAAGGAGAAAAAAGGTTCAAACATAATGGAATTAAGCAACCTACCTCTCGCTGGTTTGGACGATATGAAGATATACCAAAAACATTGAACCTTATATCATCCGCTCGAGAATCCCAATCAAATGGCCCTGACCAATCTTCCACAGTGGTCATTGCGTAGGCATCTTTGACGTCTATAGGGCATGTTCCCAGCAAAGCTTGCAGCTCCGATCGCCTCTCGTGCAAATTCTCTTGCCTTGCCAATAACTCCCGAATTTGGACTGGAGCATTATTGAAATTACTCAATTAATAAACACGCTCATCCATAATGCCACAAACAAAGACATGAATAATTGATTTCACGCAAATTGATTAATTATCACCTTCAACATCATGAATCTCGGTCTCAATGTTTTGCAGCTCCTCTGCTATTGCCTCCGATTCCATTTTTTTTGGCTCCAGAAAGAAATAATAAAAATAAATAAACTTTGGCAAGGGCCTTTAGCTTTCCCCGTCCCCCTTCGTCAGGTGGTGCTTGTGCAGGGGATATGTCACCAAAAATCGGGTCTTTAGATAGAGAAACTAATTCCCAACGCCTTTTTAAATTTATATGTTTGCATCAAACTTCAATTAACGTAAATTAGCACAAATTACCCACCAAATCTGGAGATTCCCGATACATAAAGGAAAGAAAAGGCATTCCAGTAAAATGTAGTTTCAGAATGGCGTAGGAAAAAACACAAACAGAAGGTGGGCAACTTATACCTTTCGATAATGAAGCTGCATTCAGAAAGAGAAAAATAAACCTCGTCAATCGATCGATAGATTGGAAAGTATGTAGAAAATTGAAGCAACGAGCAAAGGAGTAGTGCAAAAATCTTTACCGCAATAAAAAGAGATGATTTTTTTGAAGAAATAAAAATTTAGATGGTTAAAATCAGGATGCCATAACTAGGGCTTCAATATTTCTTTGTTTTTATTTTTCTTAAATAAAAAATAATCATGCTTAAATCTATTTAAACACAGATTTTGAAAAATACCAACTGAATTAAAATTTAATCAATGGAAAGATTTTTCTTTGAATTTTAATTAAGGAATATAATTGGTGAATCAGCTTTCTTTATCTATGAATAGGTTATCTTAAATAAAATCTTTTAGTCAAGGCAAGTTTTCTTTTCTATCCATTGTTTTTTATTTGGGAAAAACTTTAATACACAGGCCGTGTAAACTTTAATTTACACGTGCCTTTTAATTTTAGGGATTAGGATTTTAGTTTTGAGTTTAGGGTTTAAGTTGTATGGTTTAGAATTTAAGGTTAATGTTTAGAAATTAGTGCATAAGGTTTAGGGTTAAGTTTTTTAGGGTTAAGATTAGGAATTTAGAATTTAAGTTTTTATAGTGTAAATACACAGACTTGTGTATCAAAGTTTTACCATTTTTATTTTCTTTAAAAGAAAAGGTGAAATGTGTAAAAACTGGTAAAGTACACAAATGGTCATTAAACTATCCTTAAAAATATAAAATGGTCATTAAACTTTTAAAAATTACATAATGGTCATTAAACTTTAGTTTAAATTTTTTTTTACTGTGCCATTAACTGTCGTTAACTGGGAGACGTGGCAGATTCAAAAATTTGTATCATAACATATTTAATTCTCAATATTTACACATTCAATCAATTTAGACATCAATAATAAAGGTTAAATTAGGAATAAATTGATTAAATGTGTCAATATGGAGGATTAAATGTTATATTATTCAAATTTCTGTAACTGTCACGTCACCCAATTAATGACAGTTAACGGCTCAGTGACCATTTTTTAACAAAAACTAAAGTTTTAATGCCCATTATGTAACATTTGAAAGTTTGATGACCATTTTATATTTTTAGAGATAGTTTAGTGACCATTTGTGTACTTTACCCAAAGAAAGAAAGAAAGAAAGAAAGAAAGAAAGAAAGAAAAAAAGAAAGAAATAGGATGATAGTAGGTAGGAGTGGACATTCGATCGAGCTGAGTCAATAAATTTTGAATTAGTCGAGTTGAAGAGTTCTATTTTATAACTCAAACTTTATTTGAAAATTTTTCGAGTCGAGTTTATGAAATTTGAGTCAAGTCGAGTTGTTCAAGTTGCTGTTCAAATTTAATTGTAAACATTTATAATGCTATGATACTAATTAGCTTCAATTTAAACAGTTTTCTATAATTATATAACACGCACACACATATATATCTTCATATTTTTCATATGTGATGTATATATATAGGTTAAAATTGAGAGACTTGACTCGAACTTGAAAATTGATCCACTAATTACTAAAAATTTCGAGTTATTTTAATTTGCAATTTGTAACTCAAACTGTATTTGAATTTTTTTAGAGTCGAGTTTTAAAAATTATGAGTTGATTCAAGACGAGTTAAGTATTTTACATCAAATCGAATCGAATAATTCAATTTTTTTAATCGAGTCGAATTTTGTTCGTCCTTAATAACTCTGGTGCTATCACATTGGAGATGGCAGTCAAGTTTGGGTCTTCATTTTCATTTCTTTATTTACAATGAGAGAATTGGCATTGAGTCTTGCTCTTCTTTTAGGAATATATCTATTAAATATTGACCCATAGAACAATCTCAAACTAAGGAGATATTTACTTTCTACTTAAGCATTAAAGAATATTTCAGAGCAAGATTATTTTTTAAATACTTTTTTCTTGGAGAAGAAAGTGAAAAGTGTGATTTTTTATCATTGGTCTTTTGATTTTCATGTGAACCCTTCTCCTAAGCTTTAGGTCTCATATGGCATATGATTGATCCTTCCTCGTTGAGTTAATTGTCAAATAAAAATGATATCAGTACTTTATGAATATCGGTTCGGAATTTAAATGTGTCCCCCCCACCTCAAAAAAAATCAGAACTTTGTATGAAAAGCCTATAAAAACATTGTTCCGACAAATGGGAATTGCCTATCTTTTTCTGTTCTCGATGTTGTTCGGATGAGAAAAATATTTATATTTTTTGTCCGTTTGCTCAAGCAAATTAGAGGGTCTCGAATTTTAGCTACCCCCTAGAAAAGAAGATTTCCCTGATGTTCGGAGATGGTGGTAATCCCTTTCTAAGTTGGGCAACAGAGTAGGTTGTATGAAGTGGGTAGTATGAATATGATAATTTTATTGCTTTTATGCGATGGTTCTTATGAAAAGCAAGAAATGAATTCTCCTTTTTATAATTTTTAATGCATTCTATTGGGATCTGAAAAGAGATTATAAAAAAAATAATCTCAATTCACATTCTTTTTGGTTTTCAACGTCCCGAGATTCAGGATCGAACAATTCTGTGCTTCTTGTTGTTTTTTGGACTAATGAATGTTTTTTTGTTGGTGTTTCTAGCTCTATTTGTTTAAACAAGGCATATGCAATTAGATTGGGTATTTATTATGCTGTTGAATGGGGATTTAAAAAAGTGATAATCGAATCTGACATGCAGGTTTGGGTAGGCGAAGCCATTTCTGTTGGGAATCGGCTCCGATTGAAAAGGATATTTATCTTTTCTTGCCCTCTTTTTGAAGAGATCCCTTTTGTTTACATTAAGCGTTGTTGTTATCGAGTAGTGGATTGGGTGGCAAAATCAGTGAGGATGAACCCCTTTCTAATCGGTTGAATCTTTTGTATTTGTTATATGTTAAATGAAGTGAAGTTCTTGGCTAAAAAGCTCATCCTTTTACTTTTTTTTGTTTGATAATCTAGCTGTTTGTTTTCTTGGGGTTTTGTGTCATATCCTTTTAGTTAACAAATAGATTATTATAGATAATTAAACACCAGTAATGTCTGAAAGGTTGGCTAAGTAAGAAGGAGACAGTCTTATTCATCGTAAATAAGATTGACCAAGTTTGACTTAGAATTCCTTATACTGACTTTTGCCTTTTTCATGCTTATTTTTATGACCTATCTCTAAAAAATTATACCCTATACTCTAATTCTGATTTTTAAATTTTAAATCTCAAACCCTATAATTAACTCTGAAATCCTAAACTCTAACATTAAACATCAATCATAAACTCTAAATTATATTTTTTAATGTGAGACGTAAAATAAAGACACTAAATAAGTGAGGAATCATCTTTTTAACTTTGACTTTCTCTACCTCTCGTTGATGTTTTTCTTTTTGTTACTTCGAAAGTTGTCGTTTCAACTTTAGCTACTCAAATTTTTTATATATTTTTTTATTTCGTATCAAACAAATGACATCTTTTTGGTTTAAAGGCTACTTTTGCCCCTGTGGTAGTTTTAATTTATCGATTTTGCCCCTATAATATTTTCGCATCAATTTGGTTCATGAAGTAGTCGAATTGCATCACTGTTTGCCCTTTGACTGACACTCTAACCCTAAATTCTAAACCCTAATAGAAAATTTTATCAATCTAAAGTGATCATGAAACATAAAAATATTCTTAAACCCTAAATAGTGATGCAATTCAACTACTTCAGGGGCCAAATTGATACGAAGAATACCATAGGGACACAATCGATAAATTAAGACTACTACAGAGGCAAAAGTAGACTTTAAGCCCATCTTTTTTTCATGCACAATAAAAGTAGATAGTTGTGGTGGTTTGACTTTTAAAATATCATTCTCTCTTATAATATTGTATGTAATTTTTAGTATATATACTAAATGCGTGTAATAAAATCATAGATATGAAATATAATAAAACCTAATAAGTGGTCCCAGTGAAAAAATAAATGATATTCATCTCATTTTAGGAGACACGAGTTCAATTGATTTGTCTGTAAGGTGTTTGTATTGTCAAAGTGTTAAGAATATGTATAAACGAATACTAACTTGTACTCACTTTTAGACTATTTAAAAAATTTGAAATATATTATATAATATGTTCAGGGTATATTATGATGTATTTTCAATAAACACACTAGAGGTTTGGGTAAATGAATATTGAGAGAATTTCATTTTTATCGAGGTTTAAACATTTTTTGGTAAAAAATGGATAAATTTAAAAATGCAAGAAATTTCAAATGATAATCGATTAAAGTTCACAAACTATCTATTGAGTATATTTTGATATAACAAAGATTTGTAAATTATTTTGGATTAAATCGAATATTTTAAAAATAATTCAAAAATCCTCAAATCTTGAAAAATATGCTTTAATTTACTTCCTAAGGTTTGATATTATTGTAAGACATTAAAACCTTTTGAAATTAAAAATAAGTCAAAATTCTATTTTTGTTCAGTGAGGTTTCAAAACCTATCTAAAGGTTTTGATATCTTTTTGATGAACTTTAACCCAGTTTTTTCAGTAAGCTTTATGGCTTCGATACCTCTCCTTAAGGTTTCGAAACCTTAGGTCAGGTTTCGATACCTTCCCCTTGTGGTTTTGAAACCACACTTCCAACAGCTATATTTTGTATGAATTTTTAGTTAAAGGTTACGAAACCTCTCGAAAGATTTCGATACCTAATTGACTGCTTTTTTGCACGAGGGGCTAAATTGCTAATTTAGGTCGAACTCGAGGGGAAAAATACCCTTTTAACATATATATAGGGATAGGATCCAGTTACACAGTGTAAAATTTTAACTTTTACACATTTTTTGGATCGTTGGATGAGAGAAACGGATGACAGAGATTAGGGGTGTTCGTGGTTAACAAATAAAGAGTCCCTAATTTTTTATGCATTCTTAGGTACATCCTCTATGCATTTCCCCTCTAATTTCACCAAGAACTTATAACTTTTGCACTAAGAGCATAACTTATAGGTTAACCATTGTGGTATTTTGGTTAACCGTGAATACCCCTACATGAGTTAACAATGTGTTATGTGAAGATTATCATATAGAAAAAAAAAGTAAGGAGTTTTACATTCAATGTATGTAACGACCTGGGTTTTGGGAACCCGAGCGTCGGGCTAATCTAAGGTATGAGCCTCACATTTGGGTCATGTTGTTGGGCCTAAAACCTTAGTGAACTGGTTTTGGTTTTGGGCTTGAATTATGGGGTTGTTAAGAGGGGCTTTGTGGTGATTTCATAATTGAAAAAGATGATGAGAGGGGGGAGTTATGGGGCTGCAGATTTTTGTGGGTTGATGAGGTTATTTTGTCCCTAAAAGTTCTTCCCACCACTCCATCCTCTCTTTATTTGAGTTTGAAAGAAAAGGCACCATCTTTGCTAGTTTTGAGTTGAAATCCTGGATTGGTGTAGAAGGGGGAGCTGTTAAGCAATCAAGGATCTACAATCCAAGGTAAGTTTTGTGGGAAATGGTGGAGGTTAAGGTTTAGTAGAGGTTTTAGGGTGAGAACGGGAATTGTGTTTTTAATCTTATTTCTAGTTGTTGAATCGTCCTTTGAACTTCTTTTAACCTCTCATCAATGTTGTAACTTGTTTACAACACTTCCTTGTAGTTATAGAGGTTGGAGATTGTTCAACGGCTCAAGGGAAGAAGAAAGCTTGAAGTGAAAGGTTGGGGGCTTTTCTCAGTTGTAAGTCGAGGTTAGTACACTTCTAACTTCTATGTGTTCATGTGCATCATCATTTTGGTATGTGTTGCTGGATATATGATGTTTTGATACTTTAGAGCTTGAATGATCATCAATGGTGAATCTTGTAATGGTTGATTTAAGGGTAAAAATGGCTAGAAACTCACTTAATGACTTCAAATAACGTGTATGAACGTTTTGGGACTTAACTATGGAGGTTGAGGGAGGGTTTGATACAATCTCGAGCTCCAAGTTTCGAAATTAGGGCTCGCGTACCGATACGGGGTGACTACGTACCGATACTCATTTATATCTCAGGGGTCGAATTATGAGAGGCATACCGGTACGCTTCTCTGCATATCGATACCTCTCGTTAGAGCAAAATTCCAGTGAGGCTTTGGTGTACCGATACGCTTGGGGCGTATCGGTACCCACTGTTGCATTGCCTATAAAGGCTTTATATACCGATACGCTAGACTAGGCGTATCGGTACGGGTAAGGATCGGTACGGGGCGACCTCTGTACTGATATAGGGTACCGGTACAAAATGTAGCGTATCGGTACGAGGCAAGGGCCAAATTTTTTCGAAGCTAAATAACGTATCGATACTCAGAATAGAGTATCGATACCTAGAGGAGAGTACCGATACTCACCTTAAAGTATCGGTACTCGCTGGGCAATCTGCCCAAATTTTTACGTTTTGAGTTCGAGGGTTTTATAAATTGTGATAATGGTTCTAATGGGTCCCTTATGATATAAAATAACTGATAAAATCGAGAATGTATGTTCCTTTTTGCTTATATGGATTGAATGGTTAGTTGAGTATTGAAATGAAAGTAAATTGTTTGGTAAGCGAGTTTTAGGGATCGTTGGTGGATCATTTGTGGTCGTGCCAGGTAAGGGCACTTGTTTGGTTATGAGTTCTTCTTTGATGGGATCCAGATACCCAGTGAGTGAATGTTTCAACACATGAAGGCCATCTGATGTGAGATTCTGGGTGATGATATTTGCTCGATGCGAGATTCTAAGTCCCGCTCGATGTGAGATTTTGAGCAAAGACTCGATGTGAGATTCTGAGTATACCACTCGATGCGAGATTTCGAGCAGCTCGATGTGAGATTTCGAGCATGGGCGAGTCTTCTAGTGTCGGGTGACATTGGGTCTCACTCCTAGTTTGTTTACTTTTATGTTGTTATTGAGATGTTATTTGTTATAGCATGTGTTTAGGCGGTTATGGTAGCGCCAATGCTTTATCCAATCTTGACATCACATTTATAACATGCTCTTAATTATGATTCACCTGAAGCATGGTCGAGTGGTCATGTATCCACTGAGCTTTGTTAGCTCAGCGTTCAGAATCGTTGTTTCCATTCGTAGGTTGATAGATAGTTCGAGTGTAGCGGAGCACCATCGAAGCAAAGATCCATCATGAGCCTTTTGGTAGAATACAAGTACTTAGATGTAGTGGGCTATATATTCGTAGGACCTTATGTATTTGTAACTCTATTTTATTTAACTTGTATGGGTCAAATGTTTTATTACTGTAATTGAAGTTCCATTAACTATTTTGAATGCTTTAAGTAAAGATGGATTTAAATGCTTGAGATGTCGCGTTCGGATTCATAAAGCTTGATTTTTTTACTGGCTTTTAAAAGTAAAAAATTTTATGGGAATGGTTCGAGCTTATGGCCCAATTGCAGCATCCCGGTAGAGGGTGTTACATTTGGTATCAGAGCCTAGGTTTAGTCGGTTCTAGGCAGTCCCCGGGGAAGTCTAGTGTGGTAAATATGTGTCTAGCGGACACATGCCCATAAGTCAAAGTCGTACTTGGATTAAGCTGGATTTTCGATGGTGTACTCATGTTGTCTGTTTGCGCAGAGTTGAACCATGCCAAGGAGAGCTAAGAACGTGGAAGAAAGTTTGGGTTCCCAGGGTGGAAGCTCCGATGAAGACTATGTGCCGGATATGGAGGAGTCTGATGGAGGAGCTAGTCATGAAGCTAATTATTTCTCCCACTTGCACCGAGCCCTATACCGGATTGTGAGGGCGATTCTGAGGCATTTATCTACCCATCGGGAAGTATCGATTGAGAGGGTACGTAGGCAGGGTGCCATAGATTTTCTTGGGTTGGGATAAGATAACCCGGTGAAAGTGGACCAATAGCTTCGAGACACATGTTGGATTATGAGACAGATGAGGTTGCGGTCTGAAGATAAGTTAGGTTGCGGTCTGAAGATAAGTTATCCTGTGTGTTATCTTTGCTCAAGGGAAACACGAAAAAATAGTGGGAAATCGTAGAGCTGGAATGGCACCCTAGCCGACTTTCTTGGGATGACTTTCTTGATGAGTTCGAAAAGAAGTATGTGGGTGAGGCTCACGTTAACAGGTTAAGGGACCAGTTTACCCACCTTGTGTAAGGGAACCACACCGTCTTTGAGTATGAACAAGAATTTCTGTAACTAAGCAGGTATGCGCCGGAGCTTGTGGCCACCGAGAAAATGAGGTGCAAGAGGTTCATAAAAGGGTTAAGGAAGGAGATACAAACCTATTTGACAACTGCCCCACCCAAGGTATTTTCTGAGTTGACTGTTAGTGCAAAGTCTCTTGAGCAAGTGTAAGTTCTGACATATGGTTCTGCTAGTGGATAAGGGGGTCCTAGTGGGAGGCCTCAGAATTTCTCTAACAGCTCACAGTCTCACTTGATGAGGGATAGAAACCGATAGAATCAGGGAAGAGGAGCTTCAAATCAGAGTATGAGGTCAGATCGTAGATCAGAGTCTGCCAGCTGTAGGAGTCCTATGTCATCTTTGTCTTGTAATCAGTGTGGGCGTAAGAACCGAGGAGAGTGTTGGGGTGTAAACCGAGCTTGATTTGAGTGCGGGTCTCAGGACCACATTGTGAAAGATTGCCCCGCTGTTACCATAGTCGTTCCAGTTTAAGCACCGAGGGTTTCTTATCCAGCTCAGAGGGGCCAAAGGTACTCTAGGGGAGGGTCAAGCTAGGTGATCGGCCACCAAAGTAGAGGCACGTTTCAGTCCACGGTGAGGGCACCGGCGAGGCAGTATACAGTTAGAGTTCAAGAGGATTGCGAGCCCACTGATGTGATTATAGGTACATTTTCCTTGTTTTCTGTTCCCATTATTGCATTAGTGGATTCGGGGCCTACCCACTCCTATATACGTAGTGGGATATCTCATCGTTGGGGCATACCGGCTGAAGACCTAGAGATAAGAGTTCATGTGTCTAGTTTATTAGGGTTAGACGTATTAGTAGACATGGTGTACTGGAGGTGTCCTATTGAAGTTTAAGGTTCGATCTTCCCAGCGGATCTTATGGTTTTGTCGTTCTAAGAGTTTGGCGTAATCTTAGGTATGGATTGGCTTACTGAGCACAACGCTAGTTTGGGTTGTAGGACCAAGAGCTTGAAGCTCCGTGTGGCGGATGGATCTAAGTTAATAGTTAGAGGATAGAGACACCATTGCATCCCCAACGTAGTATCGGCTTTAGCAGCACAGAGATTAATACAGCAAGGCTGTGAGGCTTTTATTGCTCACGTGGTGGATACAAGAGTCGAGAGTCTGACCATTGAGAGCCTCAAGACAGTTTGTAAATTTGTGGATGTCTTCTTGGAAGAGCTACCCAGATTACCACCGGATAATGCCCGGTACGGCACTGGTGTCCATTCCCCCTTATCGGATGGCACCAACAGAAATGAGAGAGTTAAAAAAGAAAATTCAGGAATTGCTAGAGAAAGGTTTTATCCGACCAAGTGTTTCTCCTTGGGGTGCTACGGCCTTGTTTGTTAAGAATAAGGACGGGTCAATGAGAATGTGCATTGACTATCGACAGTTAAATAAGGTAACGGTGAAGAATAGCTATCTTCTTCCTAGAATATATGATTTGTTTGACCAGTTGCGAGGTGTCCGAGTCTTCTCGAAGATAGATTTAAGGTCGGGGGTACTATTAGTTAAAAGTGGTGGAAGAAGATTTCCAGAAGACCGCTTTCAAGATACAGTATGGACACTATGAGCTCTTGGTGATGCCTTTTGGGCTCACTAATGCTCCAGCAACATTTATGGATTTGATGAACAAAATCTTTCAGCCTTATTTGGATTAGTTTATGGTGGTGTTCATCGATGACATTTTGGTTTATTCGCGTTCAGTTGAGGAGCACGACTACCACCTGCGGGTAGTTCTTCAAATGTTGAGAGACATACACCTCTATGCAAAGTCCAATAAATGTGAGTTTTGGCTTTCTGAAGTGGCGTTTTTGGGCTATATCGTGGCGGCGGATAGGATTCGCGTTGACCCTTAGAAGATCCAAGCAATAGTAGAGTGGAAACCACCTAGGAATGTCTCGGAGGTCCGCAGCTTTCTTGGACTGGCGGGATATTATCAACAGTTTGTTAAGGGTTTTTCAATCTTAGCTGCCCCGCTAACCAAGTTGCTTTAGAAGGGAGTGCCATTTGTGTGGAGTGAGAAAAGACAATAGTGTTTTGAGCAGTTGAATGCCTATATTACCGAGGCTCCGATTCTAACGCAACTCGAACCAGGAAAAGATTATGTGGTATTTAGTGATGCGTCCTTGAATGGACTTGGTTGTGTTCTTATGCAAGAGGGTAAAGTGGTTGCCTACTCCTCGAGGCAACTTAAACCTCATGAACAGAATTACCCTACCCATGATTTGGAGCTAGCCGCGGTGAGATTTGCCTTGAAGATTTGGATACACTATCTCTACGAAGAGAAGTGTTACATCTATACGGATCATTAGAGTTTAAAGTATCTTCTCACCCAAAAAGAGTTGAATTTGAGGCAGCATCGGTGGATTAAGTTGTTAAAGGATTACGACTGTGTTATTGAGTACCATCCAGGTAAGGCAAATGTAGTGACGGATGCCTTGAGTCGTAAGTCGATGTCTGATTTGAGAGCTATGTTTTCCCGTTTGAGAATGACCAAGGATGGTGGGCTTTTAGCTGAGCTCAGGGTTGGGCCAATGTTTGTACAAGAAATAAGGACAAGTCAGGCTCTGGATGAAGATTTAGTGGCTCATATTGAAGCGGTTCAGAGAGGCGAGGCCTCAGATTTTAAAGTACGAGACGGTGGGAACTTGTATTTCAAGGGTAGGTTGTGTGTTCCGGCTTTAGAAGATTTGAGGGATTGTATTTTACGAGAGGCACACCGTAGTCCTTTCACCGTGCATCCGGGAAGCAACAAGATGTACCAATATCTCCGACCCTATTATTGGTGGCCGTGCATGAAGAAGGATGCTTCCGAGTTTGTGACGAGATGATTAGCTTGCCAACAAGTGAAGGCAGAACATCAAGTTTCATCCGGGTTACTACAGCCGATTCAGATTCTACAATAGAAGTATGATCATATCACCATGGATTTTGTTACGGGTTTACCGATGACTCAAAGGAAGCATGATGCGATATGGGTAATAATGAATCATTTGACCAAGTCTGCTCATTTCTTGCCTATGCATATGGATTTCACCTTGGAGCGGTTGGCTCAGTTGTACATCAAGGAGATAGTGAGGTTACATGGAGTGCCATCTTCGATCATATCGGATAGAGATCTACGGTTCACAGTAAGGTTATGGAAGAATATTCATAGTGCCTCAGACACCAAGTTGCATTTTAGTACGACTTTTCATCATCAAACCGATGGCCAGTCTGAGCGGGTTATTCAGATTCTCGAGGACATGCTTCAGTTTTGTCTCAGTTGTACATAAAGGAGATAGTGAGGTTACATGGAGTGCCATCTTCGATCATATCGGATAGAGATCCATGGTTCATAGTAAGGTTATGAAAGAATATTCATAGTGCCTCAGACACCAAGTTGCATTTTAGTACAGCTTTTCATCCTCAGACCAATGGCCAGTCTGAGCGGGTTATTCAGATTCTCGAGGACATGCTTCAGTGTTGTACCGTAGATTTTGAAGGAAGTTGGGAAGAACAGCTACCATTTGTTGAGTTCGCGTACAACAACAATTATCAATCAAGCATCAAGATGGCCCCTTTCGAAGCCTTGTATGGGTTTAGATGTAGAACACCCCTGTGTTGGACCGAACTTAATGAGAGGAAGATCGCGGGGTCTGATTTGGTTAGACAAACCGAAGAGAAGGTTCGAATCATCAAGGAAATATTGCATGCGGCCTTTGATTGATAAAAGGCTTACGCGGATAGGAAGCACAAGCATATCGAGTATAAGGTTGGTGAAAATGTGTTCTTGAAGGTATCGCCATAGAATGGGATAATCTATTTTGGGCGGAATGGCAAGTTGAGCCCGAGGTACATTGAACCATACGAGGTGATCGAGAAGATCAGACCGGTAGTATATCGGCTAGTTTTGCCTCCGGAGTTAGCACGTATCCACGATGTTTTCCATGTGTCCATGTTGAGACGCTATCGTTCAAATCCTTCACATGTTTTATCGCTCGAAGAAGTAGAGGTTGACATGGATTTGACGTACGAAGAAAAGCTAGTGAAAGTGCTTGATAGAGGAGTTAAAGAGCTTCATAATAAGTGTATACCCCTCGTAAAGATGTTGTGGAGAAACTATGGGGTTGAAGAGGCAACTTGGGAGGTCGAGGCTGAGATGAGAGAGCTCTACTCGTATCTTTTTCAACTAGGTAAATTTCGAGAAGGAAATTTTCTTTAAGAGGGAGAGTTGTAACGACCCAGGTTTTAAGAACCTGAGCGTCGGGCTAACCCGAGGTATGGGCCTCGCGTTTGGGTCATGTTGTTGGGCCTAAAACCTTAGTGGGCTGGTTTTGGTTTTGAGCTTGAGTTATGGGGCTGTTGAGAGGAGCTTTGTGGTAATTTTATAATTGGAGAAGATGATGACAGGGAGGATTTATGGGGCTGCAGATTTTTGTGGGTTGATGAGGTCATTTTGTCCCCAAAAGTTCTTCCCACCATTCCATCATCTCTTCATTTGAGTTTGAAAAAAATGCACCATCTTTGCTAGTTTTGAGTTGAAATCTCGGATTAGTGTAGAAGGGGGAGTTGTTAAGCAATCAAGGATCTACAATCCAAGGTAAGTTTGTGGGAAATTGTGAAGGTTGAGGTTTAGTGGGTGTTTTAGGGTGAGAACGGGAATGGTGTTTTTAATCTCATTTCTAGTTGTTGAATCGTCCTTTGAATTTCTTTTAACCTCTCATCAACGTTGTAACTTGTTTACAACACTTCCTTGTAGTTAAGGAGGTTGGAGATTGTTCAAAGGCTCAAGGGAAGAAGAAAGCTTGAAGTGAAAGGTTGAGGGCTTTTCTCAGTTGTAAGTTGAGGTTAGTACACATATGGTGTTTTGATACTTTAGAGCTTGAATGATCATCAATGATGAATCTTGTAATGGTTGATGTTTAAGGGTAAAAATGGCTAGAAACTCACTTAATGACTTCAAATAACGTGTAAGAACGTTTTGGGACTTAACCATGGAGGTTAATGGAGGGTTTGATACAATCCCGAGCTCTAGGTTTCAAAATCGCGGCTCGCGTACCGGTACGGGGTGGCTGCGTACCGATACTTCTTTATATATCAGGGGTCGAATCGTAAGAGGCGTACCAGTACGCCTCTCCGCGTATCGATACCCTTCGCTAGAGCAAAATTCTAGTGAGGCTTTGGTGTACCGATACGCTCGGGGCGTATCGGTACCCACTGTTGCATTGCATAAAAAGGTTTTGCGTACCGGTACACTAGAGTAGATAAATCGGTATGGGTAAGTGTTGCGTGTAATAAGTGCTACGCAAATGTGAAAGTATACACGTCGCAAGTAATAAACTGATATGAGTATCGAGTATCGTCTCCACAGGGATTGGTTTGGGCCACTTTGCTTAAGTTACTGCACTGTGAAAATAAAAACACAATTGATAATAGAGGTTTTAATTAACGAGAAAAGTAAAAGCAATAAACTAAAAGAATAGATGAAAGAAAAGAGAGAATAGGCCAGGCTATCGTGAGTTGAGGTGTGATAGCCGATTGGATCGTCTTGGTAAAAGAGTGCAAGGGCAACTCAGTTGCCGTGGCAACTTGTATAGCGGGGTTGCCTTGGCAACTAATCGATGGTTGCCAGGGCAACTAGCTGGGCAACTACTTGGGCGTCTGGGCAGCAACTTCAAGGTTCGGCAGAGCGTTCTTCAATGGTTTCTTCTTATCCCTAAGTCGAAACTCTAGCTACTTGTGCATGCCTTGATAATACATCCCTGCGTGAATCAAGGGTGAACTGTCCAATCTTGCACTCCTCTTAGTCGTTGAAATCCTTAACTTATTCCTAAGCTGGATTAATCTTCACCATCAATAGATTGAATAAAGACCATACTCATTCGTTTCTTGAATCTAACTCTCCCGATATTAGATAAATAGATGAAGTTACGATATCCTCTCCCAATTCACTCGCAAACAAGAATAAGAACCAAGAATAAGTAAACATTGAATTGAAAGTGCAAACTCTTATTACCTAAACAAAATCCAATTGTTTCTCACAACAACAAAACACAATAACCCCAACCAATCAAGTTAGTTCATGGTTGGGTTCAAAAGATATACAAAGAATAATCCCCAAACCATGAATCTAATGGAAGCAAAGAAGAAGAAGAAATCGAACTTTCTCCCTCCTTGTTATCTTGTCGAAATCTCTTCCTTCTTGCCCTTTGGAGTTGTCGAAAATCCTCTCCTCTTGCTCTCTCTTCAAGTTGTCGAAATCTTCTTGCTATTTATAGGGCTAGGCCAAAGTCCTTCTTTGAGGAGGAGTTTGAGTTGGAATTAAATTATCTTTAAAGAATATAATTCTTTATTATAATTTTATTCCTATTAGAACTTCTCCTATCTTCTTGGAATTTAATTCTTCTTTAATCTCTGCATGGCAATCAAATTCCTTTGGGCTTGGGCCTTGCTCCATGTCATCTTAGGCTTGTAAAGTCATTAATTTCGACATCCCTATTGCATTTTCTCTTTGTCGACAATTGCCATGGCAACTGGCTCGGCGTCTCCTTCATGCATTGCCCTGGCAACTAGCTCGGCATATCCTTCATGCATTGCCCTGGCAACTAGCTCGGTATTGCTTTGGCAAGTGATCCTGCACATACACACACAAAGCACACCAAAGCAGCATCTTTTCCACAAAAACTACCAAGTTATGTAATCAAGCTCAACGATGGAAGGAAACATGGATTAATGCATGAATGGCTAACTATGCAACTAATATGAGCCTAAGTCTAACAATAATATGAGTAAAAAAAGGGTAAGAAAAATAGTACTTTTGAACACTTATCACACCCCCAAACTCGAACTATTGTTTGTCCTCAAGCAATGCATACTCATAATTACCTGCCAAGACTTCAATTTTCATAAACTTAGCTTTGAACTTGATTTCAATTCTCTGAACCGGGGCACAAAGTATGATTGGCTTTTTATTTTTCGGAAAACTAAGGAGTTACTCGGAATCAAACTATAATGCTTGTGAGTGTGTGCGGAGTTGTGTGCAAGTTGATTTTTCGGATCCTATGCAAACAATAGGTTTTCAAATTACTTTATTGGGTTCTTTTTAACATGTTTTAACTAGAGCCAGTTTTGGGCACCTCTAGTGTTTTGTTTTTAGTTTTCTTAAGTTAATTTAATCGACTAGAGCCGGTTTCGGGCACCTCTAGTTAATTTTTTTAACACATCCTAGAGCCAGTTTCGGGCACCTCTAGCGATAAATTTTTAGCACATGCTATAGCCAATTTCGGGCACCTCCAACATTTATCCAATTTTTATTCTAATCCCCCAATTTGTTAATTATCAACCTAAGTTCACTAGAATTCCTTAAATCAATCAAACCACAACAGTGTTTCATCAAATTTAGCATCATAGTAAAATTCTAAGTATTTTCCATGGTTATCCTAGAATAAAAATTCTATCAATTAAGTGCATTGGCAAAGTCATCATCGAATATTCATCAAATCTAAGCAATTCTTGTTCCAATTAAAGGCATGGCAAGCAATTTATGTATCCTAAATGTAATACTTAAGATGAATGTAACTAAACATGGTAACTACTAATAACAATCCCCCCCAAACTCGAGTGAGGCATTGTCCTCAATGCATGCATAAAATAACGAGAAAAATTAAAATGCATACGAGGACTTACTCCGAGAGTTCATCATCGTAGATGATTAGTTTCCTTTTGGTCGGTGTCTTGAGTCTCTTGCTTGAACGCGATGGTTGTTTTCTTGTTGCCGGGATGTCTTTAGCTTTGGTTGCCGTGGCATCTTCAGGGTTGGTTGCCGGGGCAAGGATCTCGGTAGTAAATTTCCTTAGCATAGTAGTTGTGAGTCTTGTTGTGAAAAAGAAAATAAAGAAAACCTGAAAACTAAAGATAATGAAGAAAAATAAAATATCTCCTAAAAATAAAAATGAAAAGAAAAAGAAAAGGAAAAAGAAAATATTGGCAGGAGAGCATGCTCATGCATCTCCCAAGTTGACCACTTCTTTGTTACGTTCCACATGGGCACCATTGTAGTGCTTCAATCTTTGTCCATTAACTTTGAATTCATGGTTGTCAGAGATGGACTTGATTATCACGGCGCCATGGGAAAATGGTTTGACGACTTCAAATGGTCCCAACCTCTTGATTTCAGCTTTCCCGAGAAAAGTTTTAGCCGAGAATTGAATAGGAGAACTAGTTGCCCTGGCGTGAATTGTCGTGGCAATAGTTTCTTGTCATGCCATCGCTTTGTTTTCTCCTTGTAGATTCATGCATTGTTATAGGCGAGTGCACGAAATTCTTCTATCTCATTGAGATCCATCAAGCGCTTTTGTCCGGCACTTTCCCAATCTATATTCATGGTCTTGATTGCCCAGTACGCATTGTGCTCGATTTCCACCGGTAGATGACATGTTTTACCATAGACAAGTCGGAAGGGGGACATACCTAAGGGTGTTTTGAATGCAGTGCGATATGCCCAAAGTGCGTCATCTAGTCTTAATGACCAATCCTTCCTTGAGGGATTTACAGCTTTCTCAAGTATTCCCTTCAACTCCCGGTTGGAAATTTCTGCTTGCCCGTTGGTTTGTGGGTGATATGCCGTGGCGATCTTGTGTGATATGCCGAAGCGTTGCAACATCTTGGCAATTAGTCTGTTGTCAAAATGCTTGCCCCCGTCACTGATAATTGCTCTCGGCATCCCAAACCGTGTAAATATGTTTTTCTGCAGGAATCGTTGCACGGTCTTGGAATCGTTGTTGGGAACTGCAGCTGCCTCTACCCATTTAGACACATAGTCGACGGCAAGTAAGATGTAGAGGTTGTCGAATGAAGATGGAAAAGGTCCCATAAAGTCGATCCCCCATACATCGAATAGTTCTACCTCGATGATGTTCTGGAGCGGCATCTCATGTTGTCTAGAGATATTGCCCGTCCTCTAGCAACGATCACATTGCTTGTAAAAGTTTTGGGCATCTTTGTACAATGTTGGCCAATACAACCCGGATTGCAAAACTTTTCTTGTAAAAGTAATATCCAACGAATCAAACGAGGTTTAGCATCCTTTTTTAGCAAATAAGTATTTGATTGCCGAATGGTCCGTATGAACAATTACCTTTGTACCAATTAAATAGGATCGGAACTTGTCAAATGCGAAAACTACAGCTAGTAACTCTTTCTCCGTTGTTGTGTAATTCACTTGAGCACCATTAAGAGTTTTACTAGCGTAGTATATCACATGGAAGGTCTTACCTGTGCGTTGGCCTAGGACTGCTCCTACCGCGAAATCACTTGCATCACACATGAGTTCAAAAGGTAGCGTCCAATCTGGTGGAACGACAATGGGTGCCGATGCAAGCTTTTTCTTTAGGGTTTCGAATGCTTGGGTGCAAGAATCATCAAAATCGAAGACTTTATCCTGTTCAAGCAGATTACACAAGGGTTTAGTGATTTTAGAAAAATTATGAATGAACCTCTTGTAAAATCATGCATGTCCGAGAAAACTTTGAATTCCTTTAACCGAATTTGGTGGGGGTAATCTCTCGATCACGTCCACCTTGGCTTTGTCTACTTCAATTCCCTTGGATGAAATCTTGTGGCTGGGCACTATTCCTTCATCTACCATAAAATGGCATTTCTCCCAATTGAGGACTAAATCCGTTTCTTCGCATCTTGCCAACACCCTCTCTAAATTACCGAGACAGCCGTCGAAGTCATTACCAAAAACCGAAAAATCATCCATGAAGATCTCAAGGAAGTCTTCGACCATGTCTGAAAAAAGTGCCATCATGCATCTTTGGAAGGTTGCCGGGGCGTTACACAATCCGAACGGCATCCTTCGGAAGGCATAAGTACCATATGGGCATGTGAAGGTTGTCTTTTCTTGATCTTCTGGTGCTATGGCAATCTGATTGTAACCTGAATAACCATCAAGAAAACAATAAAAGGGTTCAAGCATTTGATCAATAAAGGGTAATGGGAAGTGATCTTTCCTAGTGGCTTTGTTTAACTTTCGATAGTCCATACAAACCCTCCTACCGGTAACAGTCCTGGTTGGGATAAGTTCATTATTTTCATTACTTACCACCGTTATACCTCCCATTTTCGGTACACACTGTACCAGACTTACCCACGTACTATCAGAGATAGGGTATATAATGCCGGTGTCAAGCCACTTGATGATTTCTTTCATTACAACCCCTTTCATGGCATGATTCAGTCTCCTCTGGGCCTCAATTGAAGGTTTGTGATCATCTTCCAACAAGATCTTGTGCATGCACACCGCCGGGCTAATTCCCTTCAAGTCGGCAATTGTCCACCCTATTGCCTTTTTGTGTAGCTTCAACATCTTGATCAGCTTCTTTTCCTGCTCAGACTGTAACTTAGAAGAAATAATTACAGGTAATGTATTATCGGTTCCTAAGTATGCATATTTTAGTTGCTCTGGCAATTGTTTCAACTCAAGAGTCGGTGGTTGTTCAATAGAGGGTTTTTCGAGTTTACCTTCCTTACCTGAGTAATCCAGTGGTTCAAAGTATGTACCTGGTCGGTTGACTAGCCAATTTGCCTCTTCTTGTTGTTCCTCATCGACCAGTTTTTCATACTCCTCAGGTTCCTCTTGATCGGCAATGTAGTTGCCGAGGCAACTAAATTCCTCATCGAAGTTAAACTCTGCCGTGGCATGAAGTAGTTGGCATTTTTCTGGATCATCGGCATGCCTTAGTGTTTGGAACACATTTAGTTTGACTTGCTGGTCATTCACCCTCATTGTGAGTTCTCCCTTTTCAACGTCGATCAAGGTTCTCTTTGTTGCTAGGAATGGTCTCCCGAGAAGGATAGGTGCATGTTCATCTGCTTCACAATCCAAAATAATAAAGTTA
The DNA here is from genome assembly GCA_019671005.1 of Hibiscus mutabilis. NCBI lineage: Eukaryota > Viridiplantae > Streptophyta > Magnoliopsida > Malvales > Malvaceae > Hibiscus > Hibiscus mutabilis. The sequence continues at coordinate 15,139,902 of CM033719.1, forward strand.
ACGGGAAAAATAAATTTATCAACTTTTACAAGTATGTCCTCGATTTTTCCCTCTGAATGCACATAGGATCTGTCGGCTAGCTGCAACATAACTGTTGTAGGTCTTGCCTTCCCGATTCCTAGTTTCTGGAAAACCGATTTAGGCATCAAGTTTATGCTAGCCCCTAGGTCGCATAGTGCTTTCTCGATATAGTGATTTCCAATAGAACAGGGTATTGTGAAACTTCCGGGATCCTTCAACTTCGGTGGCATACGATTGTGCAACATTGCCATGCATCCCTCTGTTGCGGCAACTGTTTCAAACTCTCACAGCCCTGTTCTCTTGGACACAATGTCTTTAAGAAACTTGGCATAGTTTGACATTTGTTCAATTGCTTCCACCAGTGGCAAATTGATGTGGACTTGCTTTAGGATGTCAAGAAACTTCTTGAATTGGTATTCTTGCTTTTGCCGCTTCAACCTTTGTGAGAATGGTGGTGGAAGTCGGATATCTTCGATCCTTTCATTGGTTTGAAATCTGATTGACGGCATTGCCGGGACATCTAGAGTTGCCGAGGCGTTATCAACTGGGGTTACGAGGCGTGCTTATCACAAGTTGCCGAGGCATCGTCGGTTGCCGAGACATGCTTATTGCCGGTTGCCGCGGTAATTCCTGGTTCAGCATCTGAGGCTTTACCGCTAGGTTCGTCTTGATCTTTTTGTGGAGTTTTGTTTGATGAGCGGGTTTGGGCCTCTCTAAGTTGTTGGCCACTTCTAGTGGTGATTGCCTTACATTGCTCATGTCCAGTTCCTCTTGCGACTTCAGTATCGCTAGGTAAACCTCCTTGCGGTCTAGTGTTCAGACTTTGAGCAAACTGTCCGACTTAATTTTCCAATGATTTGATTGCCGCCTCTTGGTTTTGCAATCTCATCTCGGTCCTGTTAATAAAAGCATCAGTTCTTTTTATGAAATTACTATTCTCAGCCATATAAGATTCAGTTTTCATCATAAAAGCATTTAGAGAATTTTCTAAAGAACTAGATGTTGTCGGTTGTTCTGCTTGCGGCATCTGCATTTCGTGGCATATTCTCGGCGGAATCCCGATGCTTGTGCATTCTGATTGTTCTGGTTTAGAGCATTGTTGGGATTACTCCATGAAAAATTCGGTGCTTCTTCCAAGCTGGATTGTATGTATTGGACATCACGTTGTTGTTCGATTGTAATTCCCCACATAGAAGGCGGATTCCGGATTCTCGCATACATTTAGAAGAATTATGGTTATCACCACATAACTCACAAAAAGAATCCATTACCTTGACTTCATGTGTGTTGTTTGGTTTTTGCATGTTCGGAAAATCTTGGTTAAAGCGCCAATTGTGCGAAATTAAATCGATGATCCTAGTTCATGTATTGTGGCTTACGCCTAACTCCTCCTCTTCTAGTAGATGAGAATTGATAATCATTCTTGGCCAGCTGTTTAAAATTTGCATCGCTTCCTCCGGCGACTTATCTAAGAGTATGTCGTTTGCCGAGGCATCTAGCATCATCCTTGTTGGTGTATTCACGGCGTTGTAAAACATTGTTACTTGAGTCCACACCGGGAATCCGTGTAGGGGGCATTTGTGTAGAAGTTCTCTATATGGCTCCCAAGCCTCGTACATGGATTCATCATCCGCACCGAAAAGAAGTAATGTCGTTACGAAGCTTATCACCTAATTTGTAGGATTAAATCTAGCAAGGAAATCACGACAAAGATCAGTCCAAGATGCTATGGATCCAGCAGAATGCTATTCAACCATGCTTTCGCCTATCCTCGGTGAATAGGGGAATAATCTTAATCGTAAGACGTCGGGGTGACTCGTGTATCTTGAACGAGTTGCAAATCTCGAGGAAAGATTTCAGATGTTGTCGTGCATCTTCGATTCTTTGAGCCGCCAAATTGACCTATTGTGTTGATCATATTAAACATTACCGGTTTCAACTCAAAGTGGTCGGCTTCAATTTCAGTGCGACAACTCCCGGGTTAAGTCCATCAAGATCTTCTTCAAGATAGTCTTGAATAGTTCTGTTTCGTGCAGAATCACTCCTCCTCCTCGCCGAACATCTTGATGCATATTGCCGTCTTGATTTGCCATTGCTTCTCTTATCATTCGCTCACGTCTTTGTAAGGTTCGTTCGATTTACGATCAAAGGGATATTACGTGAAGTTGGTCTCATACTGGTCATATACCAATGCAAAACCAAAGTTTGTTAGCCCTTTGAATTTTAAACAAGAAAAGTAAAAAGAAAGTGCAAGAAAGTAAAAACAAAGTCGCTATTGCCAATCCCCGGCAACGGAGCCAAAAACTTGTTGCGTGTAATAAGTGATACGCAAATGTGCAAGTATACACGTCGCAAGTAATAAAGTGATATGAGTATCGAGTATCGTCTCCACAGGGATTGGTTTGGGCCACTTTGCTTAAGTTACTGCACTGTGAAAATAAAAACACAATTGATAATAAAGGTTTTAATTAACGAGAAAAGTAAAAGCAATAAACTAAAAGAATAGATGAAAGAAAAGAAAGAATAAGCCAGGTTATCGTGAGTTGAGGTGTGATAGCCGATTGGATCGTCTTGGTAAAAGAGTGCAAGGGCAACTCAGTTGCCGTGGCAACTTGCACAGCGGGGTTACCTTGGCAACTAATCGATGGTTGTCTGGGCAACTAGCTGGGCAACTACTTGGGCGTCTGGGCAGCAACTTCAAGGTTCGGCAGAGCGTTCTTCAATGGTTTCTTCTTATCCCTAAGTCGAAACTCTAGCTACTTGTGCATGCCTTGATAATACATCCCTGCGTGAATCAAGGGTGAACAACAACCAATCTTGCGCTCCTCTTAGCCGTTGAAATCCTTAACTTATTCCTAAGCTGGATTAATCTTCACCATCAATAGATTGAATAAAGACCATACTCATTCGTTTCTTGAATCTAACTCTCCCGATATTAGATAAATAGATGAAGTTACGAGATCCTCTCCCAATTCACTCGCAAACAAGAATAAGAACCAAGAATGAGTAAACCTTGAATTGAAAGTGCAAACTCTTATTACCTAAACAAAATCCAATTGTTTCTCACAACAACAAAACACAATAACCCCAACCAATCAAGTTAGTTCATGGTTGGGTTCAAAAGATATACAAAGAATAATCCCCAAACCATGAATCTAATGGAAGCAAAGAAGAAGAAGAAATCGAACTCTCTCCCTCCTTGTTATCTTGTCGAAATCTCTTTCTTCTTGCCCATTGGAGTTGTCGAAAATCCTCTCCTCTTGCTCTCTCTTCAAGTTGTCGAAATCTCCTTGCTATTTATAGGGCTAGGCCAAAGTCATTCTTTGAGGAGGAGTTTGAGTTGGAATTAAATTATCTTTAAAGAATATAATTCTTTATTATAATTTTATTCCTATTAGAACTTCTATTATCTTCTTGGAATTTAATTCTTCTTTAATCTCTGCATGGCAATCAAATTCCTTTGGGCTTGGGCCTTGCTCCATATCATCTTGGGCTTGTAAAGTCATTAATTTCGACATCCCTATTGTATTTTCTCTTTGTCGACAATTGCCATGGCAACTGGCTCGGCGTCTCCTTCATGCATTGCCCTGGCAACTAGCTCGGCATATCCTTCATGCATTGCCCTGGCAACTAGCTCGGCATTGCTTTGGCAAGTGATCCTGCACATACACACACAAAGCACACCAAAGTAACATCTTTTCCACAAAAACTACCAAGTTATGTAATCAAGCTCAACGATGGAAGGAAACATGGATTAATGCATGAATGGCTAACTATGCAACTAATATGAGCCTAAGTCTAACAATAATATGAGTAAAAATGGGTAAGAAAAATAGTACTTTTGAACACTTATCAGTAAGGATCAGTACGGGGTGATCTAGTACCAATATAGAGTACCGGTACGGAATGTAGCGTATCAGTATGTGGCAAGAGCCAAATTCTTTTGAAGCTAAATGGCGTATCGATACTCAGAATAGAGTATCGATACCTAGAGGGGAGTACCGATACTCACCTTAGAGTATCGATACTCGCTGGACAATCTGTCCATGTTTTTACGTTTTGAGTTCGGGGGTTTCATAAATTGTGATAATGGTTCTAATGGGTCCCTTATAATATAAAATGACTGGTAAAATCGAGAATGTATGTTCCTCTTTGCTTATATGGATTAAATGGTTAGTTGAGTATTGAAATGAAAACAAATTGCTTGGTAAGCGAGTTTTAGGGATCCTTGGTGGATCATTTGTGGTCGTGCCAGGTAAGGGCACTTGTTTGGTTATGAGTCTTTGTTTGATGTGATCTGGATACCCAGTGAGTGAGTGTTGCAACACATGAAGGCTATCCGATGTGAGATTCCGGGTGATGAATGAAGGCCATCCGATATGAGATTCTAGATGATGATATTTACTCGATACGAGATTCCGAGCCCCGCTCGATGTGAGATTCTGAGCAAAGACTCGATGTGAGATTCTGAGTATACCACTCGATGCGAGATTCTGAGCAGCTCGATGTGAGATTCAGAGCATGGGTGGGTCTCCCAGTGTCGGGTGACATTGGGCCCCACTCTTGGTTTGTTTACTTTTATGTTGTTATTGAGATGTTTTGTTATAGCATGTGTTTAGCCGGTTATGGTAGCGCCAATGCTTTATCCTATCTTGACATCACATTCATAACATGCTCTTAATTATGATTCACATGAAGCATGGTCAGTGGTCGTGTATCCACTGAGCTTTGTTAGCTCAGCGTTCGAAATCGTTGTTTCTGTTCGCAGGTTGATAGATAGTTCGAGTGTAGCGGAGCACCATCGAAGAAGGATCCAACATGGGCCTCTTGGTAGAGTACAAGTACTTAGATGTAGTGAGCTATGTATTCGTAGGACCCTATGTATTTGTAACTCTATTTGATTTAACTTGTATGGGTCAAATGTTTTATTATGTAATTGAAGCTCCATTAACTATTTTGAATGCTTTAAGTAAAGATTGATTTAAATGCTTGAGATGTCGCGTTCGGATTCATAAAGCTTAATTTCTTTACTGCTTTAAAAAGCGAAAAATTTTATGGGAATGGTTCGGGCTTGTGGCCCAATTGCAGCATCACGGTAGAGGGTGTTACAGTGTAAGTGGATCTTATCTCATATATATATATGATGTAACTATATAATAAAAAACTTAAACTTCAAAAGTATTGTTTTATTTAATTTAGTATACATTATATTTTTATATTATTAAAAATATTTATATATTTTTACAAATCTAAGGGTAGATTACATAAATCATCACTTAACTTTACTCTCAAACCTATTTTGGTCATTGGAGTTTCAAAACGTTCAATTTACTCTCTAAAGTATAGACATTGAACTTTTTTTGTCACTCCTCCATTAACTTTTTGGCAAATCTATTTACCAGCGAACGAATGAACTTCTCCAAGATCCAAACAGTGAAAAACTTCATCGGCACGAGAGAAGCAACATACTGAGAAATAGCCTCCATCTACTGATGGAGTAGTGAGATCAACAAGAGAGAAGTTAGAAAGTTTTTTGCCGATTCGTGAACTTTGAATTACTTTCCGATAAAATGAAGGTCGAATTCAAACTGAGGGTCGAGACGAAGTGACTGTAAAATTTGGGATCGGACGACTGTCATCTATGACCATTTGGGCTTTAAGAAAGACAAAAAAGCGTTCAATGTTTAAACTATAGAGACAAAAAAACGTTCAATATCTAAACCTCAGTGAGTAAATCGAATGTTTTGAAATTTCAATAACCAAAATAGGTTTAAGAGTAAAGGTCAGTGATGATTTACGTATTTTACCCCAAATATAATGGTATATATTGCACAATTTTTATTTTTTATATTAGGATAAACAGCTACTTTGGTATCCCATCTGATTTAGTGTTTCTATTTTTGGTCATTGATCGTTAAGTTTAATCGTTGACTTAACATAAATAATGACATGATATAATACAATAATAATAATTTTAGTCTCCAAAATGTATACATTCTATTAATTTGACCATAATTTAAAATTATTTAGTATATTCGTAAATTCTAAAAATCTTTTCATTTTAATCCTCCTTTTTTAAAGCATTATCATCTTACGGAGAAAAGAATGGTAAAAAGGACAACATGGTTTGAACCTAGGACTTCCAATCCACAAAACAAATGATTAACCATTAAACTAGGTTTGAATTTTAATTATATTTGAAAAAAAAACATTTTATTTATTTGACTATTGTTTTATTATAGAAGGAAATGAAAACTTGAGACTCGCAGGGGCAGAGCCAAAAATTTTATTTTGGGAGTCATAATATACGAATCAAAATATCTAAATCAAGTTATAAAAATTAATAATGCATAACATTACTATGTTTAGAAAAATATGTTATCCATCTTTGTTCCATTGTATTCTTTTAGATTATGAGTACTAAACTCACTAGAAACACTCATATTCCTTTCTCTAGAGTCTTCTCCCTCCTCTCTAAATATAAGATTAAATTTAAGATTTGTCAAAAAAATTATAATATTATATTATTAGAGAAATTAGAGAATCAAAATAATTTTTAAGGATAAAAAAAATTTTCAAACAATTTTAGAGGTGCCGACTAACACCCCAAGCGGCCATGTCTCTCGCAATGCTCGGAGGTGTTGAATCTGGGATTGCATGTCCTCCACTTAGCTAATTTCTATTTTTTTTTTACAAAACATATTATTTACATAAACTACGACCGAAAGAATTTTAAGAAAATATAAAATGGATTTAAAGTGAGACAAATATTTAAACTAAATATTATTTTTGTTAACCATGTAATAAATACTTAAAGTGTTGGTTTATATTTTTTGTTCCAAATTCATTCCTCTAAATTCATATCATATTTTTTTTTCTAAAAATCTTTCAGTTGTAGTTTATGTAAATAGTCATTAATATTATAAATTGAACTTAGCTCAAAGGTTAAAATTTGGAGCGAGGGGAATAAGTTTATAGTTCAACGCCTTCTATCCCATGATTTCATTTATTCTATAAATAAAATAATCATTAAATAAATAACATATTTTGTCCAATGGTTAGCCTTTTTCGTATTATTTTATAGATTTATATTCAATATAAAGATAATGAAAATAAAAAGTTTACACGAACGCTAGAGATATATTTTAGGGTTTAGATGTTATGGGTTTATGTTTAGGGGTTTATAATTTAGGTGTCGTGGTTATGATTTACTGTTTATGATTTAGAATTTAGTGTAATATGGTTAGAGTTTTTAGGTTTGAACCTATAAACCTTAAATTATAACCTCAATCCCTAAATTATAACCACAACAAATCAATTCTAAACCACTAAATCTAAATCTCTAAACTCTAAAATCTAACCCTAAACCTAAAACTAATGCGCTTGTAAAAACTTTTTATTTTCACCGCCCGTATATTGAATAATTACCCTTGCTTTATTTCATTTAACTTCCTTTTCCAATAAGATGATGGATGACATGCATTATCATCTTACCGAAGTGTTAAATTATTAAATTATTTCAAATAAAAATGAGCAACAAAATTAAAAGAAATTTTAAATATTCTAGATTTATCAAATAATTTTGAATTGAGACAAAATTGATAAAAATGCATAGCTTTGAGAACTAACACTATTATTATACCATGTCATACAATTATTTTTGATTAAAATTATTATTATACCATGTCATGGCATTGTTTCTGTTAAGTCAACAATTAAACTTCACAGTCAATGACCAAAATAAAAATAAAACACCTAAACAGAAATACTAAAATAGATGGGTACCAAATAGGTAGTTTACCCTTTCGTTAGATAAAAGCCATCTTCCCAGGACCCCAGGCACGTGGGGTCGTGGATAGGATAGGTTCGTAATTACGCACCCGTTTGCTGTTGGGAAATAAAAAAGGAAAAAAAAAAGCCTCACATTTTCGAAGTTCAAAATGGAAGAAGGCTCGTTAGATTTGAAAAATTAAAAAGCAGCAGAAGTAGAGAGTTGGAACTCGCTTTCACCAAATCTTAAACGCCTCTGCGTTTCCTTTAATTACCGGTCTGTGTTTCCGACCTTAACCTCCAACTATTTTTTTTCTCGTATTATCTGTTATTAGGAATAATTAGTTCCAGTTATTGTTTCAAATCGATGCATTTGAGCGTGTCTCTACTCTTTATTATTTTTGATTTTGTCTGATGGAATTGCTTTGAACAATTGCTTTTCATCTTTTATAATTTTGTTTTGCTGTTGCTTTTTTCTGTAACTAAAATTGCAAGCACGGGGCAACAAATTGAAACAATTTTGTGGCTTGTTGTTGTTGTTGTTGTGAGGGTTTTTAGCTCATTGGTTGAAGTTGGATTGGCAGAGATGACCCTTCTCAGTAGATTCTTCTATAAGAGACCCCCGGATGGATTGCTTGAATTTGTAGAAAGAGTATATGGTACTTCCGCGAATTCTATCTAAGTTATTGCTTCTTTGTTTTTCCCTGATTATTGAATGGATTCTATCTAAATTATTGCAGTTTTCGATTCCTGCTTCTCCACTGAAGTTTTGCCTGATGGTATGTACCAAGTATACCTACACGAAATTGTGACCGAGTTACATGAAGAATTCCCGGAGTCATCGTTTCTGGCTTTCAATTTTCGTGAGGGTGAAAAACCAAGTAGTTTTGCCGAAATTTTATGTCAATATGATGTTACTGTATTGGATTATCCACGACAATACGAGGGTTGTCCCCTGCTTCCATTGTCTCTAGTTCAGCATTTTCTTCGTGTTTGTGAAAGTTGGCTTTCACGTGAGAATCACCAGAATGTTATTCTTCTTCATTGTGAAAGAGGGGGATGGCCACTTTTGGCATTTCTGTTAGCTAGTTTCTTGGTTTTTAAAAAGCTGCACAGCGGAGAGCGTAAGACACTTGAAATTGTTCATCGAGAGGCTCCCAAAGGTTTCTTGCAGCTCCTTTCACCTCTAAATCCCTTTCCTTCTCAGCTTCGCTACCTTCAGTACGTAGCGCGAAGGAACATAGCTCCTGAATGGCCTCCTCCTGAGCGCGCTCTTTCTTTGGATTGCATCATTCTTCGAGCCATTCCAAGCTTTGATGCCCAAAATGGATGCAGGGCAATTATTCGCATTTTTGGTAGGAATCTTCATAACCGAGATGGCCTGTCCACGCAGATGCTTTTCTCCATGTCCAAGAAAAGGAAGATGCTTCGACATTGTCGTCAGGTAAAACCCCTTTTTCCCAACATTTGTGTATTAATTTATGTTTTTCCTGTTAACTTGTCAAAAATGAATCGCTTCTTGTTGCAGGCAGACTGTGATGTGATTAAAATTGACATCCAATGTTCGGTGCAAGGTGATGTTGTATTGGAATGTGTTCATTTGGATCTAGATCCTGAAAGGGAAGTTATGATGTTTCGCATAATGTTCAACACTGCATTTATTCGATCCAACATATTGATGTTGAACTCTGAGAACTTGGACATTCTTTGGGACTCAAAGGAGCGGTTTCCAAAAGGCTTCCGAGCAGAGGTAAATATATTTTTGACCATCTGTTAGGATTTTGGATACATCAATAGAAAGAAGTGTTAAGGACAGTTGTATTAAGCAATTCACTTCTTAGCCGCTAACCTCCTACCTTATTTTTTAAAAACCTAAGGTGTTATTAATTTTAATTATGACCTCATGAGTCTTTAGTTTCTTCAACATTTGAATCTCTAATTCAACAACTTCTGAATTCAGGTTTTGTTTGGGGAGGTTGAAAATTCCTCCCCTCCTAAGGCTCCTATAACAGTTTTAAATGGTGAGGAGAAACAGGGATTACCTATTGAAGCTTTTTCTCGTGTTCAAGAACTCTTCAGTGGCGTTGAGTGGGTTGATAACAGTGATGATGCTGCCTTGTGGCTACTTAAACAACTTTCAGTTTTGAGTGATGTGAAGGAATTGTCCAGATTGCAGAATAAAGGAAATTTATACGCATCTCCTGTTGATTCTGAGGAGGAAAACAATGGATCGAGCACTGCTGATAGTTCGGATGAAGCATTTGATGTGATTAATAAGCCTTTGGTGGATCCAGCAAGATCTTTGTTGCCGGACATTGTTGATACAATTCCCTTACATTCAGAAAACAATAGTTTACGAGATTTAGATCATGCATCAGTTGAAACTGTTCAGATAGTTTCAAGTTCAGGAATGCCGTCTCATTTATCCTCTCCAATGGAACCTTTGAGACCTCTTGTACCCACACCTCCAGAACCACCTCTAATACCTAGTGAAAGTCTCTCTTTAGGATGTACACCTCGTGCACCACCACCACCACCACCACCACCTCCTCCATTGCATCTACCTTCATCTATCAATACTATTAGACCTAAGTCATCCCCACCACCGCCACCACCTACTCTTTCTAGTTTGTCCAAAGGGAACTTTGCAATACCTTTGCTTGCCACTACTGAAAGAGGTCCTCCGCCACATAGTTTATATGGTAGAGCATTTTCAACATCGCCTGAAGCTACAAGCAACGGTCCACCTCCTCCTTCTCCCTTACCCCCTTTCAGCTCTTCCAAAGAGCTACAACAAACCCCAACCCCTCTTACACTTTCCTCTCAATTGCTATCACCACCCATGCCACCACCCCTACCCCCACCCTTGCCTCCACCGCCCTTAGGAAGCAAATCCAAAAGGCAAGAGTCATACCAATCACCACCGCCTCCAAGGTCAATCTCTACTACTAGTTCCTCTCATAGGGGACCTTCTCCACCACCGCCACCGCCACCACTACCTCCAATGGCAACTTGTACTACTAGTTCCTCTCATAGGGGACCTACTCCACCACCGCCACCACCGCCACCTCCAATGGCAACCTCTACTGCTAGTTCCTCTCACAAGGGACCCGCTCCACCACCGGCACTGCCACCGCCTCCAATGGCAACCTCTACTGCTAGTTCCTCTCACAGGGGACCTGCTCCACTTGTTCAAGGCCATAATACTAATGTCCCTCGTCCACCTCCACCTCCGCCACTTGCAGGACCTACAAGGTCAGGTCCTATTCCCCCTCCACCCCCTGCACCAAAAGCTCCTGTTGTGCCCCCTCCACCACCAAGCTCTGGCACACGGCTGCCAGGTGCTAAGGTGTCCAATGTGCCACCACCACCACCTCCGTCTAGTGGTAGGGGGAAGCCTTTGGGACAGACTGGTCATGGAAGAGGTCGCGTACTTGGTGCGTGTAATACCCCTAAGAAAAACTCGTTGAAGCCATTACATTGGGTCAAAGTCACTCGAGCAATACAAGGGAGTTTATGGGCTGATTCTCAAAAACAAGATAATCAATCAAGGTGAGTGCATATATAATCTTTTATTAGTACCAAATTGTATCATAATTTCTTGCAATTGCCAAAAGGTTTTAGAAAGAGATGATAGATTGCACAACCCGTGCTGGAGCGTGGATCAAACTTTTTATTAGTCATTAGTTACATTTTGATTGACACTCACTAGAATGTATTTCAAAAAGCATTCTGTTGTCTTACTGTTACATGTCTATTTACTTTCTATCTTGGTATGCAGTCGCAGTTAGGGATGGCCATTTAACCCATACCCAACGGGTTTCGATCCGACCCGATCCTATAGGGTCGGATTTTTTAAAGAAAATTTCGGGTTCGGGTCGGGTTTGGGTTTTATTTTTTGAGGATGAGACTGGGTCGGTCGGGTTTGGGTTTAAGGTGAAAAATACCTGATATTCTAAATATTTAGGTATAATTGCTACAATGTCCCTCTCTTTATATATTTATTTCAGTAATCTCCCTATTTTGTCTAATAAAAATAGAATAATTATTATAATGCTCCCTCTCTAATTGTATTTTTTTAATTAGCTCCCTATTTTATCGAATAATAATAAAAATTGATAATTTTTTATTTATGTGGGGTCAAGTTGGGTTTGGGTTTTTACTCTAGAATTCGGGTTCGGGTGGAACATCATAAAATGTTGGGTCGGGTTGGGTTTGGATGGAGGTGTTAAATTTTCGGGTCGGGTGCGATCGACCAAAAACCCAACCCAACCCATGGCCATCCCTAGTCGCTGTCTATAAGCAAAAAAAATGATAAGAAAAAGAAAGGGAAACATGAATTCTTTGTCAATCTATTCTCTTTTCTGTTTTCCCTTCTTTTATTTATCTTTAGTTTTACTTGTATTACTTTTCCCTCTAATATGGGAAGATTGCTTTTTAACCTATAGATCAATTTCTTTTGGTATAGGGCCCCTGAAATTGATATGTCCGAACTTGAAAGTTTATTCTCAGCAGCCTCTATTTCAGATGGGAGAAGTACTAACAAACTTGGAGGCCGACGTGGTTCTAACATCAACAAACCTGAGAAAGTGCAATTAGTATGATTTTCTTTCTTTCTTTCTTCAGATTCTCAATTAATAAAGAAACTATTGTCTTCTTCCTAAAATTCCCTATGACCTTTATGCATGAAATGAAGAATACTTAATCATGTATTTGTTAACTCTGGCTTAATATTTTTAAAACTTCCATTGTAGAAGGAAAAACACGGTTAGTTGATCCTGATTGGCTTGATTAAAATACTAAAGAAAATGAGTAAGGAATGTGATATTATGTTTCTTTTCCTGAATAATGAGCAGAACCAAGATTTGTAATTGATCTGATAGTTTCTCCAAAAAGTTTAAGTTTATAGCCCTTTTAGTTATTGCCATGTCGATTATACTGAATACAAAAATTTATGAAGTACGCTCAAGAGAATTTCAATGGCAGTCTTTTAATTTGTGGTTCCTCTAGTTAAATGACACAGCCATGAAAAATAGTCATTATGCTTTTAGCATACGATACTCCCCTTTAACTTCATTACGTTTTTGTTATTAATTTTTATGTCAGCAGCCTGAATATCATATTGGCCTAGATGCATTACTGATATGGGTCATCACGAGTAGAGTATCACTGTTGCAATTTATTATTATTATTATTATTATTATATCTGTACAAGGCTGTTCTGTTATAAAATCAGAAAGAAGGTCCTTTTGTTTACAACCTCAATAAAATAGTATAAGAGGAGTTCTGAACACCCGTTTTGTTTGTCCATAATACAGCAACTCTTCTATGATGAATATTTAGTCTGTAAAGATCCTTTGTTGCTAGTGATGCATCATTATATCCTTTATTAACTTTGAACTTGACCATCTATTGTGGATTCGCCAAGCGATACATATAGTCATATAATTCTTGCTTTCATCATTTAATCTTTTATATGCATTTTAAGAACATTTTCTTTGCCCTTAATTTATGTTTGTGGTGCTTGTATTATTTTTCTCAGGTTGACTTGCGCAGAGCATACAATTGTGAAATAATGCTCACAAAAATAAAAATCCCTCTGCCTGATATGATTGTAAGTTAATCTTTGCTTAGCCTGCTAAACTTTATGTGCTAAATTGTTATCTTTTTCTTGGATTTCATTTTAGTTTTTAATTGAAATGGTGTTGGAATATTTGAGACTTATCCCCCCATCCCCCCACCCTTCAAATTTTTCTTTGATGTTATATTATTTCTAATATATCCCTATCTGATGTCTTTTATTTGATTCGTTTTTCATATAATAATAGTCCATGAAAATAGTACCTTAGTTTCTGATGGTTTGAATTATATGCATAAAGCATTTGATGGCAACCAGATTTCTGGAAACTGGAATCTTCGTTTATGCGGCATTTTCTATGATTTGATATCAAAACCGGTACTCCTCAGGGGCCTCGGTTTACTTTTTCTATTTTCAGTTGGCAGCAATCATGAATTTAAATTTTATTAATATCCAGACATATTATTGTTTACCTATAGCTCACGATCTTTTTATTGGAACTCTATCTGCTGAAGGGCATTGGATTAGGGTTCTATGATGTGATGTAATTCTTTAGAGAAACGTTTTAGTGCTATGTTATGGATGTTTAGTAATGTTGAAAGGTGAATATTTTTGCCTGGGGGTGAAAACATGTTTGATGCGGTAGGAAGTTTAAATGGTATGGTTAATATTAATTTGGATTGTGAAACTGTATACTATATACTACTAATATCAACTTTGGAAACTTCGTTGCACTTCCTATAGCTGTTAAAAAAGATTTTATACCAATATTATGTTGAACTCATAAGGTAACACGGATAGATTTTAAAATTTTATTACGGAATGCTTTCACAATTGGGGGTAAGGTTTGATTTTGTTTGTATTAGTTGGACCTTCTTGCTATTTCTGTAGGAGGAATGAGTGGCAGTCGACTTTACCTGATCTGACATATACCATAAATAAACTATTCGTTCTTTTCCATGGATCAGTTCATCTTGCTTTATAGTTTGACATTTCCATTTTAACCACAACCAAAATTTGATACTGGATTTTCTTTTCCTCCCTATAACTTTTGATTCCTTCTGTTGTTTCTTTCTATTGCCTTGCCAAGTTGGGTCAAATTTTTGTTATGACATGACACTCAACTTTCTGTTTGCCTTTTACTTGTAAAGTCGGTCGCCCTAAAACATAGTGCCCTTTATTTTCAGAATGCCATACTAGCGTTGGATTCTTCGGCTCTTGATATTGATCAGGTGGAGAATCTGATTAAATTTTGTCCCACTATGGAAGAAATGGAACTGCTAAAGGTAATTTATATATGCTGTAGCATTTGATTGTATATATTTCCAAATGCTACGTTTTTTCAGTCTATTTACTGTGCTCCCTAAATGATACTGTATTTTTAAAAGAACTCATTACATATTATCCTGTCACCTAGGAAATAACATGTTATCTTCTATACAATAAAAAATATTTGGTATGGGAATTCACATATCAACATGGCATAATTGTATTTCAACCATTCTCTTGAGGGTTAACAGGTGGTAGACCTCTTTATGAAGTCCTGACTGAACCTGAACCTTTCCAGTTTTAGGAGGATCATTTAAATGTCTTAATATTTTTCTTATTAGTTCCAATTCCTAACTAATTTGCAAGCATGGTAAGGATTCAGTTATAGTTTGATTTCAACCCCATACCAGACAAAAAAAGGAAAGACCACTCTTCCATTTAACTTATGTTCCAGTAGGAGTGAGGGGAAGTGAGGGAAAGGGAAGGAATGGGAAGGAATAAGATAGGACTGATGTTTTCTCCCAACTTGGAAAATAGGGATGATATGGTGGAAGGATTCCTTAAGAACCCCTGAAGTTTGAACCACCGTATTCTTTAAATTCCTTAAATAGGGATGATCTAGGGGAACAGATTCCTTTTTACAACTTGCATTAGATAGCCCTCATTTGAACAATTTATTTAATCGAAAAGGATGTAATTGTAAAAATGATTTTTGCTACTTTTGTTTTTGGTAGAATTATACAGGTGACAAGGCAATGCTTGGGAAGTGTGAACAGGTGTGTTCCACTATCCATCTTTAACAAATTCTGATCCCTTAACTTGATCAGCTGTTAATGCTATAATTGGTAAATCTTTCAGTTTTTCCTAGAGTTGATGAAGGTTCCACGAGTAGAATCAAAATTACGAGTATTTGCATTTAGAATCACCTTTTCTTCTCAGGTATTGTCTGGATAATTTGTATATTCAATCTTGTATGCTGGAATTCATCTAATCCATATTCATTCTCATCCGTTTCAGGTGGATGACTTAAGATCTAACTTGAGCATCATTAATAATGCAACTACAGAGGTACTGTTATACAACTGAATCTCAAATGTGTGATGCATAATTGCTCATTTGCATGCTAAATGTCGTATGTTTTTTCTTCCTGTATCTAAAATATCGTAAACTAATTTTCAGGTAAAAGAATCTGTGAAATTGCGTCAGATAATGCAGACGATTCTCACATTGGGAAATGCTTTGAATCAAGGCACTGCACGAGGTACCCAGATGGTCCATGCTTAGGATTTTGGACAGTTTTTTTATTAAGGCCTCTTCATACCATTATTTCACTTTTATTTACAGGATCTGCGGTGGGATTCAAATTGGATAGCCTCCTTAAATTATCTGATACACGTGCAAGAAACAACAAGATGACTTTAATGCATTATCTATGCAAGGTGGGAATGCTGAAAGTTAGACTTCTTAGTTCTATATTTGCACTGGGAGTTGGAAATAAGGCTTCTTGATCTGTTTATGGGGACATGGCTAATGATGCTGTAATTTTGTGCCCTTCAAATGGTATTTTGGTGACTTGGGGGAAAGTTTTCTAATACTGTGGTACTGTGTATTTTATATTTACTAGCTCCTAATGTCTCGTGTGTTTCACATTATTGTGTTTATTTTCATGTAGACTATGACGTGAGAAGTTATATGCTCTTTATATTATTATTGTTGTTGTTGTGCTTGGGGTTTGGGATGGTAAATCATCACCATAAATAATTTTTGGTGCATAACTTGTTTTTAAAAGGAAATAGCTGTTTGCTTTGGTTATTTCTTTTACTCTGATTAAATTATGTTGTAACCTTACTCTAACAAATTTTACCTCCTTGCCCAACGTGATTTTTTCATTTTAAACAATTTGCAATGTGCTAATGCCCCTTCTGGCATGTTCCACGTAGGTCCTAATTGTGTCTCTCTTTTTTTGCATGTATTAGCTTCTATCTGAGAAAATGCCAGAGTTGCTGGATTTTGATAAAGATCTTGTTCATTTAGAAGCTGCTTCTAAGGTATGCTCTTTACAGTTCTAGTTTATTGGACCCTTTTCTTCTTATAGTTAATATTTTTAGTCCGCTTGACTTTCGTACGTCTGGCTAGATTCAATTGAAAAATCTTGCTGAAGAAATGCAAGCTGTGAGTAAGGGTCTTGAAAAGGTTGAGCAAGAACTCACTGCTTCAGATAATGATGGTGATATCTCTTTGGGCTTTCAGAAGGTGAGGAAAGATTATTGCTTAACAAAGAATCTACTCCGTTAACTTTGCTACAAATTTATCTACTTCACTTTTGCCTGCTAATCTGTTGAGTTTTCTTGCAAAAATTTCCTTGTTCGCTTTTTCCTGCCATTATAGATGTTAGGATTTGCTTGATGTTGATTAGCAAGGAAACGAACTCGTCTATATTATAGTGTATAATCATGAAGACGGATGGAACTTTTGATTGACAAAAGCAAATATTTTTGTTAATTATACTTCTAAAATTTCTAATTTAAATATTATTTTATTATATTTATTAAAAATGTTTATAGAATAGAATTCTATTTTCAGTGGAAGATTTTCTTGAAATGAATTTATTTGATAAATAAAAAAGACTGAAGTTTATACTAAATTTCTTTATCTTCACAGTTCTTATTTTACCTTATGCAATTAGTGTTAAATGGAAGTTTCCTCGGTTTTAGGTGTTGAAGAATTTCCTTGATACGGCTGAAGCTGAAGTAAGGTCCCTTATCTCCTTATATTCTGAAGTGGTAAGTTCTTTCCCGGTTTTGTAGCTGCTCGTAGGATAGTTTAAACTTGTGCGTTGCAGTTTAGTTGAAGTTATGTTGTCTTGCAGGGAAGAAATGCTGATTCATTATCCCAGTACTTTGGAGAGGATCCAGCACGATGTCCTTTCGAACAAGGTTTTACATGTTCTTTGACATCTATGTTTCATATCAGAAACCTTTGGTGTGACCTTTTTCTGATGTTTCCTTTCGAACAAATGCCGACTACTTGAGTTTATTGTTTGTTACTGCAGTGACTCAGATATTGGTTGTTTTCGTTAAGATGTTCAAAAAATCACGGGAGGAGAATGAGAAGCTGGCTGATGCCGAGAAAAAGAAACTGGAGAAGGAAGCCATGAAAGAGCGAGCAGCTGTAAAGAAGGATGGGGCCGACATGGATGAGCCAAATCTTACTTCTCAAATCTTGAAACACGCTCCGCAGCCATAACGGTGCATTTTATAATCGAGCAACAGCGGAAGCTGTTTGTTCGACGTACAGGTGACAAGGGCATAAATATTCTTCTGGATATTTGATCGGGCAAAGTGTTTTTGCATCAAAAGCTGTTTTGACAGTGCAGAAACTTTGAAAGATCAGATTTTAGAATATGGGGATTAGAGCTTTGTCAGCTGCTGCTCAACCCAATCTTTTCATGTAGGCTGTTTTGCTTTCCCTTGAAAAATGTATAAAACAATCGCATTCAAATTTTCAAACCATTTCCCTTGAAATAGTTTTTTTTTTTTTTGCAATCATTTTAGAAATTTCAACGTCTCAAACAACAAGCTCCCTACATTTTTTTAACCAGTATTAATCGCATTCAAATTTTCAACCACAGCCACAGGTTTATTTAGTAAACTGAAAAAATACACTGGATGTGATTTTAAAAAAATATCTATTTAGTACATTATGTCGCGTCTGAAAAGTTACGAGGTCATTAATACCACATCGGAAAGAAAAATAGAGGTCTTGAGATATAAATACGGTGACGCTGCATATCCTAGTATCAAATGTCTTTTGGGAAGAAGGTAATGGTCCCGTGACAAGTGGTATCAGAGCGACGCTTGGACTGCTTGATTTTACGCCGAGCGCCCATGAGTAGGGTAGGCAAAGTGGACAACTATGACAAGGTGGCCCATCACGAGAGCGGAAGCTCGTCGTAACGAGGGTGTCACGAGATTGAGTAGGGAGAATGTCACGTCTGAAAAGATACGAGGTCATTAATCTCACATCGAAAAGAAAAAAGGAAATATATAAATACGGTGACGTTGCACATCCTATCAGACATGTCTTTTGGGAAGAGGGCAATAGCCCCGTAACAATTATTAAAAGGTTTTTGGATATAACTAAAGAAAACAATCCAATACGCATGTGCAGTTTAATTTTGTGGGTTCATAATTTAAAGTTTAAATTAATAATTTAAATTTAGAGTTCAAGTTAGGAATTTAATTTTAATTTTTAAAGAGTAAATGTACAACCTATATAATTTTTTTAGGGCATGTATCAACAAGTTACTTTATAATTAAAAATAACTTGATACATAAATTGTGGTGTCTAAAAACACAAGTTACCTAGCTATCTGACACGTGTCTGTTGAAATACTTATTTTTCCTTTCCTTGCACCATAAGTACGAATTCCTCTGAATCTTGTTCGACTTGAAAATCAAATAAAAGTGATCCAATGTTAGACCCTAAACTCCTAAAACCCTAAATCTGAGCTATAACCCAATTGATTTACTTGAAAATCAAATAAAAGTGATCCTACAGCTTCAGCCACATGCAACATTCCGAGTAGATAAGATTAGCATCTTGGGAGAATGCATCGGGTCTGATGGCAGCAATAATAAAAATTCTAGGATCTTACTCTTAAGAGTACAAGTTAGAGCACCAACACAACAAGAGTAAATGCGACAAAGAAACAATTGTAATTCATCCAAAACATATAGTAATAAAATTAACAGAAAAAAACTATTTAGCAGCTTGGCCTTCTTCTGCTGCAGCTTCAAAGGTCTCACCAGGTACAAGATCTGGTACCTCTTCATCGTCCTCTTCCTGAGCGGTGGCTGCACCGATACCACTACCCGCAGCGGGTGCCTGCTTCTGGAATTGCTCAGCCAATTTCCTCAAGTTGTCCAAGTTATCTGGCCCTACAAGTTTTAGAATATGGGTCAACAGATGATATCGTTATACAATCACAGAAAAACACAACTGCTCATGGTCAAGCGCACATACCCAACTGGTTGATGATTCCAGGAAGAATATCCTGCAATTCTGGAATAGGGGGACAACACACGTCAGACCAACAAAGCAACAGAAAAAATGGCAAAGTCTTTAGATGTTGTGAGTTAAAAGTAACAAAGCTTCAAAGGGTAAATAGCAATAAGATTGTATCAACTACTGGAGGCTTACTCTTCGTCTGAGGGGAACCACTAACAACCCAAGTGTTGGCAGCAATAGAAGCTTGAACTGAAATATAGACCATCACCTATTAGTTTGTTATGCAAAACCTCTGAGAAAATCACACAATCCACTTCAATAATGCTATATCTACCTTTTGGATTAATAAACTGGATAACAACATCATCCTTGAAGATGTTTACTTCCTCAATTGCAGAAATAGCATTCACTCCGATTCTCTTGAGGGTGCTCTGTAATCGTTTGTCATCGGTGGTGGTAGTCTTGTGGACAGCCTTCTTCTTTCTATTAAGATAAGTCAAAATAACAAGACAATAATTAAAAAGCAAACCATATAGAGACACCAAAAATTTATGGACCTATCACATGGCCTACAACGAATACGAATCGAAGTTCAAGTTATGAATGACTAAAGGGTCAGAACATTCTGCTTGACATGATGGATTATCATACATTGTTCTGCAGACAAAAACTTGATTCAAGAGCCTCTCCTAAACAACTGAGTAACAGCTGCATCCTATTTTCGGAGGCGATAAAAACTTAATGTGGATAATTCAAATCATGGGCATACCTTCTCATGCTACCCTTCCCACCGGTGCGGACTGCACCAGCCATTTTCATGAGCCTCTCCTTGTTCATCTGCCCAAGGGGTATACATAGCAAGTCAATAAAAAGTTCAACAGATATAGACCCAAGAAACACACAATAAAAAAAGAAACGTGAGGTGACAAGCTTGACAAAATCATTAAAACAAAAAAAATAAGCACACTGCATATGAAAAAACCATGTACAACACATTATTCAAGCAAATCTTGGGAAACACAAAAGAAATGAAATAACTCACGCCTTATAAAACCACCTGATTACCAAAAGAACAATTCAGTCATCATCTTAATTTACTTACTATAAGTGTATTTACGCAAAACATACGAACAAAAGGTCATCAAAAACCTAAACCAAAACAATCTAAATAGAGGGACAAAAAGAAAAGAAATCAGA
Source organism: Hibiscus mutabilis (assembly GCA_019671005.1). Lineage (NCBI taxonomy): Eukaryota > Viridiplantae > Streptophyta > Magnoliopsida > Malvales > Malvaceae > Hibiscus > Hibiscus mutabilis. The sequence continues at coordinate 15,160,747 of CM033719.1, forward strand.
CACTGATTCAAAATTAAAATGATGGAAATAGAGTAACCTAACGACGGCTTTCACAAAAAGTATATGCCAAATGATAACAGAAACAGAGAATTAAGAGATTGAAACCTTTACAGTATGAGAAATACAATGGATATGCTGCGACTCAGACTGCAGCTACAATTGGGAAAGGGAGGGTGAAAAAAATAGGGTTTTTTATAACTCTGTGTGAGCACGCTCAAACTCCTACCCTTCAAGCTCCAGTTTTTATGCCTTTAGGGTTTTATCTCCGCCCTTAGATTTTTAGTATTTTGATCCGACGGTTCCAACGCCATCGGGTCCATGTTTGTCTTTGCAACAATGGACATGTTTCGCTCCCCCAATTTACTTTTGGGAAAACTGCACTGATGGTCACCAAAATATTCTCGTTTTCATGTTTTGGTTACCAAACTAAATTTACATTCTTCACCGGCCGTTAAAAAATACGGCAATGTTCACAAAATTCTATGAATTATATATATCAACAGAGTCTACCGAGAACAAGAAATTAAGGTTCCATTTAACTCATCGAATGTCCATGATCAATGCAGGATATTCTCGGCTTACAACATTCCCGAGCTACCAAGTGCAGCTAGAAAATGTTACAAACCTCCAATTGAAAGTAATGCTTCAAGTCATGTATCAATCGCTTCAGGGATGACCCAATGATTAAGGTTCTAACATCCTCTTTCTCCTAGGTTTGATCTACGTTAATACTATTTTCTTTCAAATTTTTATCAAATTAGACGGTGATACGTATCACCACCAGACATGTGTTACCATCTAAGTGGATAATTAAATTTAGTATCAAATTGATAGAATATGTAAGTAATAGAGACCATATATAAAATTCTGTTAACTGTCACATTATCATTTTCGTTAGTTGTTAATCATAGGTGATTTGATTAATATCATTTTAATATTTAAATGGTATGATTGACAAAATTAATAGGTCAGTGGTCAAATTAGAACTTCCCATATTGTTCAGTGACCAGTCATGTAGTTTATTTTAACTTTATTATTATCATTTAATTTTAAAGAAGGGCGAAGAGTTCTAAATTAGATTTGTTGAGTTCAAGACAGTGAACATGAAATTTTGTGATCCAATGATCGTAAAAAACAGTGGTTGGTGTCTATTGTTAGTATGCGAGGATAGTGATGAGTGACTGTCGACAACGGGAGACTTTGGTCGAATTTAATGATTAAATTGATATTTTATCTAAATTTTAGCGGTTATTCTATCTAAAATTCAGGTGTCAAATTTAAAAATAAACCCTTTTATTAACGTGCCATACCATCAAAAATTTCTTAATAACTAAAATATAATAAATTAGAAACATAATTGACCGAAATATAACTTTATCAAAATCGATAACAAAAAGTAAACCCTTATGTTATGTGAGAAAAAAACCCCTTACGAAACAAACGTGTTCATTTTCATAGTTTACCCAAATTAAAACAACCGATGACAGTAAAGAATCGTTACTTAGCCCTTTTTCTTCTTTGAGGAATTACAATTTCTTAGTTTCCTCGGGATATTTATTACTTCTTTGCTGGCTGCTTCCGCCGGTTGCTTGCTGTTTGCTTTCGGCCGTTCTCGTTTGCTGGTTGCTTTCGGCTGCCGCTTACCTTGAGGTATTACATAAAAATATCCATGAATACTCTTTTGACTCTTTGTCTTTGCTTCAAATGGGTCACTGTTATTATGGATTTAGTATGATACGATTGGAGAAGCAAATAAACTTTAGAATTTAGAAGCTTTTATACATGCCCGTTTCTTTTCGGCAAAATTAGAGAACAACAATTACAATTTAGTAAATAATTTAGTCTACCCACTTCGTTTTGGCAGTAAAGAAGAAGGCTAAACATTGGGTTAAGAAGAAGAGTAAATGTTGTTATTATGATTTATTTATGTTTGCTGTTATGATTTATTTGTCTCCCTCTCACGGATTTCCTTGCTTGCTTTCAGGAAATCGCTGTTTTGCTTTCCGAGGCAAAACCATTTTCTAATGTTTTTATTTTAAGAAATTGCCAGTTTAAGGATTGGGTTGAATTTCATTCGTTTTCCTTTCTATATATTTTTCTCTTCTACATCTAAACAAGCTGCTGATTATCTTTTTCCGGCTGAGTTCCATTTCGTATGAACCAAACAGAGGATGATTATTAGGCGTTGCTTTTGTAGCTTTGCCCCACGACCTTGGTTGTTTGTGGGTTTAGGCAACCCTGGCGATAAATATAAAGGAACTAGACACAATGTACAACACATTTACATTACCAAGTATCTCATTCTCATGATCATCTTTTAGCATTTTTAATAACATTTTAACTTCTCGGTTCACTTGAAGCAGGTGGGTTTTGAAATGATAGACGCATTTGCTGACGCTCAAGGGATAGAAATGAATACCCTGAACTGCAAGGCTATCTTTGGGAAAGGCCTGTCATCTTCTTCATTTTTTAAAGAAGAAAATATTATAATTTTTTTATGTAGTTTAATGAATGCGAAATCTCATTGCTCTTTGGTGACCTTTTTATTTCAGGTTTTGTGGGTGATGCACCTCTTCTTCTTGCTAAGCCTCAAACGTACATGAACTTGAGTGGTGAATCAGTGAGTAATCTAGAATTTTTCTTCTTCTTATTTTGCATGTTTAAAGCTTTTCAATTCATGCAATGATCCGTCTCTTGAAATCACAATACAGAACCGTTTAACATTGAATGAACGTGTTCATACTGTTGATTTGCTTCTACTTGTTGCATAATTGATATATGTAGAAACAATAGAAAAACACCTTCATCCTATGGAAATAGATTGCAACATATAAAACATGGTCGGAGTTGGGGATAATCCACTGAACAATGTTCTTATTGTCCATTACATTGATTGATAGCTTCAATTGCTTACATTTTTTTGTTGTAACAATCTTGATTTAGTATAGAGATGGAACTTGCTGGTTGTTGTTTGATTCATTTGGCATATTTAGCTTTCAACTTTGCATAAAAACATTATTTGGATCTTTTCAGTCTTTCACCAGTATCTAGTTCCTCTTTTTCTTCTCTTAAGGAGAAGCAATCTTATTGAGCTGCGCTCCTCGCGTCTGGTGCAGCGCTATGCCACTGGAACTGTGCCTCTTCTTTAATCATCGAGCTTGATGAAACTAAAAATGATTCAACTAGTAAAATATCATTTGGAGGCATGGGCGTTTTTCCATTATGTTGTAGAATAAGTGAGCATCCCTGCAATGTTCTATACGGGTCATAAAATTACTGATGCTAATCATTAGCAATACTCTTGAAAGTTAAGTTTGAAAGGGCTAACAAAAAATTCAACTCTTTCTAGAAGTGATGCAACACTTATGATTGAGACATTTAAAGGATGTAATTTTAAGGGCTTGTTTGTTTAGAAATATATATTTTTTCCCAGGGGTGCAGCAATGTCAAAGGAACTGAAATGTCTTCCATTCCTTTTAAATCTGTAGGGTGAGGATATCCCGTTTTGTGTCACATTTTTTGAGGATAAATGTCATTACTTTGTGCTTAAAAAGTTAGAGCAACTGTAAATTGATGTTACATGTCTGAAATTTCATCAATGGACATTGCACTTGCTATAACTTTGTTTTTTGCCATTTAATTGTAGACTGGAGCCCTTGCAGCTTATTATAAGCTACCGCTTAATCGAGTGATTGTGGTAATTTTTCCATTGCCTAGCATATATTTCTCCAGGATTTTGGTTGTTGTTTTCAGCTTTGTTTATCATGAAAAAAAAAAAGTGATAGCATCTTATAGTTGCTCTTGTGTAATGTTTTCTGTTGTAGTTTCATGATGACATGGACTTACCATGTGGAGTGCTTCGTCTTCAAGACAAAGGAGGTCATGGAAGCCATAATGGGTATGAATGGAGAATATTATGTACTTTGCCTAAAGAAAACTTATATATGAAGTTGCATTGAATTTCTTGAGTTTTCTTCTTTTCACTTTACAAAATGCTTTGCTGCTGCATGAGCGAAGTTTCAACCTCTACTATTTTTGCAAAACGTTTGCTTCCCAATACAAATGGTTAAAAATAAAGGAACAAAAGGGGACAAAGAAGTTGGCTTGCATTATATAGCATTAAGTGGAATGTGAAGTTAAGAAAACAATAATAAAGATCCTTGAAGGCTGTTTGATAAAGTAGTTCTCTCTTTTGAGGTAATTAGTTTTAAACTATGCCTTTGCCATCAGTGTTATCTACGTGTAAGTGTGGTGCAGAAAGAATATCTTCTTTTTTGAATAAAATAATCTCATTGTTTGCAATGTGATTCGAACATATGTTCCTATTGTGGTTATTTACCTCCACTGCTGTTGTTCATTGCATGCATTCTTTTTTATTTTGCTACTTGCTAAAATCTCCATAAGCATGAGTCTTGAGGATTTGTTTCTATGTTCATTGCAGTGATCTTGATTAGAGTTTGCTAGTGAATCTAAACATTCTAGGTTTTCAACTAATTTATTCACTGCAAGGTCTTCATGCTTTTTTTGCATCAAAAGGTGTATTAGCCATAACAACCAGTATTTTAAATTCCAAGGAAATAGAAGTATCTCAATTCCATTATATAACTATATGTTCTTGGATACTGGAACAATATTCTAGTGAGTATGGAAGCATTTTGAAAAACTGTAGTTTTAGGAAAGAAAAATAGAAAGGAATAGAGAACTAGATTCCTAGTGTGTTATCGCCTTATTGGTATATGACTTCCAAATATCTGGGCTACACTTGTTTATTTGATTACATATTTGTGGCTTGCTTTATTTTTCGTTATTTTCCATAAATTGTTCACTGTTGCTTATTTTAATAGGCTGAAGAATGTAATCTATCATTTTCGGGGAAACAGAGAGTTTGCACGACTACGTATTGGTGGGATTGAAGTCCAATATTATTTTATTGTATTCCTAGATGCTTTATTTCTTCATTGAGTAGCTTAATCATTATGATTTTTTTGTTAGGTATTGGTAAATCGCCTGGTCAAATGGATCCTAAGGCATTCTTACTGCAAAAGTTTAATGCATCAGCTCGAGAACGAGTAAGATTTAACATGTCACTCGTTCATGTTTGATAATATTTTTCATTTTCTATTAAGATCTTGTTTTCAAAAGGTTTTGGTATAATACCTGATTTGCATTAAAAATTGACTGAAAACATAATTAACAGCCTAACTTTAGTACACTCAAGCTATGGGTTAAGGATAGAAAATAGTTCCCTGAAAATTTTGTATAGCTGGAAAAATAATAAGTAAAAAAAAATATGAATAAAATTAAATGTCCTAGCTGCAGACAATGAACTAGGTTTGTATCTACTGTTTGTTTCTTCTTATTGTAACATATTCTAACATATTTAAGTTTGATGTTACACCTTATATTGCTTGACCTCTTAATCTTTAATTTTCCATGTATTTTTTAAAGATTTGCTTTTAAGAATATGATATTATTTAAAATTTAGAACTGAATTTATATAGTCCTATGTTCGAACTCTATCATTTATAAGTGATACTATATTTTTTTTTCTTTTTATCTTGTTGAACAAGATTGATACAGCTTTGCAAGAGGGAGTTGAAGGATTGAAACTTCTTTTATTGAAAGGGTTGACAGAGGCTAAAAGAAGTTTCAACACTGAACAAAAGTATAAGCATATAAGATTACAAACCATGCCGACCTAAAGAATCTCGGAGGTTTTCTTGTACGATCGTTTTAAAGGAGACTTGCCTTTAGGTTTATGAGCTATTTTTATAAGTATTTAAATTGTTTCTGCTTGAAAAAAATGATTACAAAGCTAACATGTAATGCAAGTGAAATACGATTGTAAAGAATCATATTGAATTTCCATCAACAAATTTTTTAGTAAATCATACTTGGATTAAAAAATTATGTGTCAGTTTCAGATAGATTAGGTTTAATTTTTCTAGTATTTTAGGTCAAGACAGAGGCTAATTGATTGTTGCATTTTGTGTGGTAATAATATAGTTATGCTTGTTGTTAGATTTGTTAATGGTAGGGTTGTGATACATTGCAACTCTAATTTTACTTTTTTTTATTATTTATTGGCCATTTTAACCTTTGATTTTTGAAAATTTTATTATTTATTTTGATAACTTGCGAGATTGAATTGCTATTTTTTATATAATTAAAATAAATTATAAAAATAAATTTTATTTTATTGGAAATTATCAAAAAAATTTACTTCGATAACCACTTAACTATGACGAAAATGATACGTGATGAGGTAAAATTGAATCCATAATTAATAGAGTAAAAAGTTTTTACTTTTATTTCTTAACAACATAAATATGGGAATAAGTGTCATTTCTTTATAAGTTTAGGTTTTATCTAAGCGATTAAGATTTAGTTTGTCACTATTTTTACCAAAAGTAGTCGTAAGTGTTATACGAAGATTATAATTTAACTGTTATTGTTTTTGAATTTTATAAGAGAGCAAAAAGAAAAGATGTGTGTAGGAATTATTAAGTTTGTTTTATTTAGTATATGCAGTGTTATTGTCATATTTTATGTTAGCTGTTAGATATAAATAAAAACATTAGTATGTACTTTACGATTAAAAGGGCTCTAAAACATTTGATTGTTGCTTTAGTTGTTGTAACAGAAAAAGAAATAAGTATCAACTTTTTTTCTATAGTTGTCGTTGGTGTGGGAAAAATATTTAATAAGTAATATTAATAGTTAGTAATTTTAAAATATTTGTAGGTTTGGCTCAGTGGTAGTGCAAAAATATTTTACTGACCTAGTCATATGTTCGAATTCCTATTTTTTTTTAAAGCATTATTTAATTACTCAGTTAAATTTATTTATATAAATTAAAATTCTTATCAAACTAATAAAATTTTAAAAGATAAACTAAGAACACAAAAGAGAGTTTAAAGTAAATGTTTGTTCTCTCAAAAGATAGATGATACAAATAAGGTGGGAAAAATATATTTAAAGTTGAGTCATTTTACATTCGACGGTACCTAATAATTAAATCGATGGTTAAGATCAGAGTCCACCTACTAAAACGGTATAAAATTAGAATATTCTTTAGGATATAATCTTTTAAGGAAAGAATATCATATGTTCATTTCACATAGATTTTAATGTGGGTTTTCTAGAATCCTCCACTGATCATGCTAAGTTTGTTGGTCTCTTCAAATCTAAAATCTCCTTAAGAACCTCTTAGCAGCTACGTATACATGTGACTTGGACCCAAACTCGCGGCTCGTGACAATATGTATCAGTCGAACCCATTTTAACTGGTAGAGTTATAAACAAAGTAAATGTTACGTAGAAACTTTGTGTTTATTCTGAAAATCTATAACTTCAATCGTAAGAATTTTTTGTACATGATTCCTTTGCTCTCAAAATATTTTATTAGTTGAGATTTGAAAGCAGTTTTAATAATATTAGCAGATATTTCAACGCGTGTAGGTTCATTGACATGGATATAAAGTTTGATTGATGAGATTGTACATACTTGTATATATTGACTGAATTTTGTTGTTCGATTCTCTATTTGCCATTCCGATAACATTTTCTTCTAAACCGGGTAAGAGACGTTACATATATTCTTTTTTCCTTGTCTCTGAACTTATATGTAGAGATTCGTAGTTGGGAAAATAATTTGGTTATGTCTATTTTTTTCTATGACGAGGCTAATCAAATTCTAAGCATTCCCTTTTCTATGTTCTCACATGAAGATATTCTAGTTTGGAAGGGTCTGGTCTTTACTCTGTCCACAGTGGGTATAGAATGTTGTTGGATCCTAACCCAGGGCCTGTTGCTGCAGACAATGTCTTCAACGTCATTTGGAAAGTGAAGTGCCCTTTAAAGGTGCAAATTTTACTGTGGAAATTATGTGCCTGCCATCAAAAGGGTAACTTCAAATCCACTATACCCTAGATGTATTTCTGAACCCGAAGATATCAATCATGTACGTCAATTTTGCATCTATGTTAGTACTGTGTGGAATCAAATTTATCAATTGGAGTTTTGTGAGTGGCTTTCTTCGATTGCTATCATTATTTGGGCCTTGTGGTTTTCTAGAAACAAGCCCATACATAAAGATAAAAGGCAAACAACAGAGGATTTAATTGCCTTTGTGCAGAGTCATTGTTCTGAAAACTGGGGCGTCCCTGGCAAACCTCAAAAACTGGGCCTAAGTCAGGGTTTTAAATTGCAATTCAATCGTGTGTTTATCGCGATTGCGAATAAAACATATGTTATTTCGGTTATTGTAAGTATTGCGGTTGTGATTTTTTTTAATAACATACGTTATTGTGAATATAATAGTTGCAGATACCGCAGTTTCAGATGGTGTCATTACCTTCATAAACGGTCGTCGTTGTGATTGCATGTCGTTATTTAAATCCCTATCCCTAATAGCAAATAATAAAAAATAAATAAATTTTAAAAATAAGTCCATAGTAACAAGTTTTGAAAAAATTTGGACCCTAACAATAAGTGTTGAAAAAATTTTGAATTTTAAGAATATGCCTATAATAACAAATATTGAAAAAAATCAGGATTCTAATAACAATTATAATAAAAAATTGAATATTAAGAGTATATCCCTAATAATAAATATTGAAAAAACTTAGCTCTTATTAATAAATATTAAAAAATAGACCATAATAAAAAGTATTATAAAAAATTAAATTTTTAATAATAAATATAATTAAAAATATAAATATTTAATTTTTTGAGCGATAGACTCTGGACGAGTAATCTTATTACCCTTGCTTAGGACCGGGCGGTGTTCTTTTTGCTAAGGATCTGGAAATTATGTGCCTGCCATCAAAAGGGTAACTTCAAATCCACTATACCCTAGATGTAAAGGTGTTTGCTCTTGCCCAGAGTGTTTTTTTTTTTTTTGGCTTTTAATTTTTTGCTTTCGATTGTAATTACTCTTTTATTATTTCAATAAAAGCCAACCGGCGTTACATTAAAAAGGAAAAAAGAAAATTATTACAATTTGTTTTGTTTATTAATGCACCAACATTAAATGTGTTTCATAAGATTGAAACAGTTGCAACAATATTTACATTTAAACATATTTTAATGTCATTTCTAAATTAATTCCATTGATATTAATCCCACTTCAATAATATTACAAGGTAATAAACTCCGAAACCTGTATAAATATTCATCATTCATTCTAGAAATCGTGATTGCCTTTTTACTCAAGAATTTATTTATTTGGAAAGTACTTTGAAATTCAAGTTTAAGGCAATAAATTTCAATAGAGAAAATTAAAAAAATAGAATATATATTTAGCCGCAATTTAATTAGTAACCAACATATTATTTGTAACTAAAATATTATAGCGATGCAGGTAAATCATCTTGTTGTGGGGCCATTATTCTCTTCCCAAAAGACATGTCTGATAGGATGTGTAGTGCTATCGTATTTATATCCCAAGACCTCACTTTTCCTTTTCGATGTGGGATTAATGACCCCGTCTCTTCTAAGACGTGACATTCTCCCCCACTCTCGTGATGGGCCACCTTGTCACAGTTATCCACTCTGCCTACCCACTCATGGGCGCTCGGCGTAAAATCGGGCAGTCAAAGGGTTGCTCTGATACCACTTGTCATGGGGCCATTACCCTCTTCCCAAAAGACATGTCTGATAGGATATGCGGCGCCACCGTATTTATATCCCAAGACCTGCCTTTTCCTTTCCGATGTGGGATTAATGACCCCGTCTCTTCTCAGACGTGACAATATATAGGGTGTTAATTGAGTTGAGTAGACTACAAGTAGCTTGAGTTTGACTCGGTCAATGCTCAACTCAAGATCTTAACGAGTTGAGTCGAGCAAAGTTCAACTCGACTTGTTCATAAGTAGCTCGTTAATTTATTTTATATTTTTTTATGATTTGTTAGTGGTTACATTAAAAAAATATGTTTCAAGAAGTTTGAATGCTAGTTGAAAACTCTAAAAAAGTTCAACGACTTACTAAGTAATTAATAAAATATCTTTGAGGTTCAATTTTTCAAAACTTTCTGTATTTACCGAGAATTCAAAAGTTAATTTGTATTAATAAAATATTAAAATATAACAGTTAGTCTTTCCTTCTTTTCAAGAATGAAGTAAAGAGATGTTGATTCCCATATTTTTAGGATTGATTATATATTTGCTAAACTATTTTTTTTCCAGAATGGTTGTAATATGTTAGCTTGGTTTATTTGTCGATTTTTATTTTGGACTTTAGACTTTAAAATGGTTTCGCACACTATTTTGGTCATTTTTTGTTAAATTTATCAATTTATGTTTATATTAAGATCTAATAGTATTACTAGATTTTATATATATTTTAAAAAATAAGGTAAAAATACTGGCAAGCTCAACAAGCAACGAGTCGAGTCAAGCAACGAGTTTTTTTAACGAGAACGAGTTGAGTAAAATTTTATCAAATTTAACGATTATCGAGTCGAGCACAAGTTAAACAATTTTTGAGTCGAGTCAAACACTACTCAACTCACAATATATTCGCTTGATAAGCATCTCTAATCATATAGATGTGGAAGCAAATTGTGGTGCGAACTTGAAGATAACTATGATGATTAACGATGAACCGAGTTTATGTATTTCAACACCTTCTGCAGGAGTTTGACAAGTGATGCGCTAAGAGTGAATAAGGAAAGAATAAACGACATGTAATTTCAGTTTGATTTTGGTGCAATCTTTTTTTTTACTAAAATATGAAAGTTTAAGATATAATAAAACTAACTACATAATTTAGGTGTTAGCTATAGCGTCCTATGGCCTATTGTGTGAACATGATATTTTGGTTATTGAATTTATTATTATAATAAAATTGCATGTTTTTGTATCATTGAATATTATTTATTCTAAATATTCCTAATAAGTTATTATTATGGGAATAATAATAAGATAAGATTAGTATGAAGTTTGATAGATATTCATAAGATAAATATGTGAATGAGATTCAAATCAAATTCATATATGTATTTGTTGAGAACAAATATTAGGATCGACTCGTCTTGAGATTAATACATGGATTAAAGTTATATATTAATCTTCAACAGTTGTGACATTAAATCCTTAGACCTGAAATTGATATGGTTCTCAAAATGACGATTATTATGTTTTGACATAGTCAAACATCATTTTTAATCGGATGATTATAAATGTTATGCTTGAACATAATAAGGAATCATGCAGTGAGACGTGAGTGATTAAGATGAAATTTATCCCTCTTAACATAAGAGAAATATCCCCGGGCCAATCGATGATTGAGACTGAGAAATGCATGGTCGTGCTCAAATGAGTTGATAGAAATCAATATCATTTGTTTAGTCAATTCAATTGGGCATCGAGAAACTAAAGATAGAACGATATAAGGTTAACATTTTCCATGTCTTATATTCTATCAAGATATCGTGAGATAAAAAGATTATGACATAAACTGAATTAAGGTTGTCTTGGATTATGAGATTTTCATTTTGTTAGGATAATCAATCAACACCGAAAGTGGCCAAGAGAGGGTGAATTGGCAATTTAAAAATTTTGGAAGCAAATGGAAAAAGATAGACAATGGGACACAATGATTTATAGTGGTTCAACCTTCTAACAAGGTCCACTACCTTAGCTTCCTACTAAGGATTTTAACCAATTTCACTATGAAATCTTCCCATTTTCTAGGCTAAGGAGGCAACCGTTACAAGGGATCAAAGCTTTCTACCCAAAGCTTGATCAAGATTCACTCTTGTACAAGAAAGATAATGGCAAAAATAAAATGACCTCACAAGGTAGATATTTGCCCAAAATTACAAGAACACTCAACCCCAAACTTGAAATAAAATATTACAATGAAGAACACAAGTTGAGTACAAGGATTTGACTCTAAGAGCACAAGGGTTGTATTTTTGCTTGAGTACTCGAATGTTGTTCAATCTAAGTTCATTAGTTGTTGTTGTAGCATTGAAGACTTGTATTTATACCCCCTTATTGAATTATAGTCGTTTGGGTGGTTGAAGTCATCAATAGAGCCGTTGAGAACCATCTTTCCCACAACAATGCTGTTTGGTGAAGGCCCATATCGGTACACGAAGGCCTGTATCGATACATGTTACATAAAAATATAGCCGTTGTACAAGTCGTATCGATGCATATGAAGTCGTATCGAAATGATCATAGTGTTAAAATGAGGGCGTATCGAAACGACAATGCCGTATCGATACGGATTTTGCTCACTGGAATCCTGGATGAAAAAGTGTATCGATACGCATAGTGGCATATCGGTACGTGTTAATCGAAATTTAAAGTTTGAGGATTCCAATAACTGACAAACAACGGTCAAAAAATTTAATGCAAAGATCTTTGAAGATATTGACAACTGTATCGGTACGGGATTAACCGTATTGGTACGTTTTGAAATTTCTTGAAAACAGAATTCAAACCGTATCGAAACATAGTGTACCGTATCGGTACGAGTGTAAATTTCTTAAACCCAAATTTCAAACAGTATCGAAACGAGTGTGAGCCGTATCGAAATGATGTGCTTAAAATGTTTACCCAGATGAAGGCCGTATCGAAACGGGCTAAGCCGTATCGGTACGCTTTGCAAAAACAAATTCCAGTAGCTAAAAACCGTGTCGAAACACCAAGGGGTGTATCGATACGCCTGGGCGTATTTGTGTATTTTTGGCTTGAAATACTTAGAAAATTTTTTGGGTTTAAGTTTATAACTTTGCAAAACTTTTCCTTGTCATTTTGTAAGACTTTTGAGTACTTAAAAAATTATTTTATTTTACAAATTAGTCCTTAAACACTTTGTTATATCAAAATCAAACATAGCTTTTACAATCTTCCCCTTTTTGATATAACAAAACCAAGGTGAAAATTTTTAAGTATCTCTTAGAAAACTCCCCCTTAATTTAAGGCTATAAATAAAAATTTGGCTCTTTAAATCTTATCCCCCTTTTTGTTAGATCAAAATCAATATAATAGGGATAAAACAAGAAAAAAATAACAACTTCAAGCAATTGAATAAGCAACATAAGCATTTAACTTCAAATAATAGTTCAAGCAACATAGTTCCATCCAACTAAAACCATAAACCAAATAAAAACAAAGCATAGGAGTTCATAAGGACATAAAAGAAAGGTTCATAACTTAAATCCTAATATGATATGCTATGACATGCAAAATTCCTAAGAATCCATGCTATCATCTTCATCCTCATCATCATCAACATTTATGGACGGAGGTCCATGGGATTGACGCCATTCACCTTGAAAGGCGTTAAGAGTGATGTCCATAGATTTTTGTCGATTTTCAATAGCCATCACCCTTTCCTCCAAGGATGTGAAGTGAGTGTCGATCGCAGAAAATCTGGAGTCCATGGTGGTGTGTAAATATGTGAACTTCTCATTAAGGAAAGCCATGGGAGCATCTTGATTCGGTTGGGCCACCAGAGCTTGTGGAACTTGAGCTTCTTGAGGAGCCTCTACCGGTTCGGGCTGAACACCTCTTGGAAGATCAGTGTTACGGACCCATTCTACATTATAATAAGTGAACTTAGAGCGACGGAGAGAACGCTCATCAATGGGATCCGTGAGAGGTTTTGAAAGATCGTAGGAACAATCGATCCATATCTTGTGAAAGACAAAGCTCAAAGCCGTGTCATAAGTGAAGGATGTCACCAAGGAGGTGTGGCGATGTTGGACAAGAAAGACGATATCGACAAACATAATCTGAGCAAGGTTGGGTCGCCTCTTCTCACGAAAGTATCGAAGCCAAAAATCATCAACTTGGCGGATGGTAGAGTATTTTCCATCGGATGGACGGAACCACCAAGTGATCATGAGATGCAAGATATGGTCATGGACATTAAGAATGGTCATGGAACCACTAAAGACATGTCCTAAGGCACCCTCATCATCTATTCCCGTATCCTCAAGACCCAAAAAATTTGCTAAAACACTTGAATCAATTTGAAATCTGTTACCCATTAAGTAAGATTCAATTGCAACAACAAAAGATTTCTTTTCATTGAAAATACACCGAGTATTGAAATAGAAGATTAAAACAAGATTTCGATATAAAATTTGGGTATACTTAAAAAAGCCATAAATTTCCATTCGCACATTAAAGAAAGATATTCGAATTTAAATCTTTCAGATGATAAAAATGGGATTGACGTAACACGCTCGGGATGAATTTTGTAACTTTGGTATTCTTTAAAATTTTCCATGGCATCTGGATATTGAGGTTCATTAAAACAGTTTTGATAAATGTGGGTAAGATTTGATCTATTACCAACATGATCGGGAAGAGGACGCGGAGAACTTGAACTAGAGGCAATGTCCTTTTGTGCTCATTTTTAGGGGCCATAATCTGAAAACAAAATCAAACCAAAAACGATGTATGCATAAATTAATACATTCGATCCAAAAAGTAATCCAATGATCAAAGTATTGTCAAAAATTTATACAACATAGTTTAAAAATATATACAAAGTTAAAAAGAATTTTTGGTAAATAAAAACTTGAAAAACAGTGTTAAAAATTATACGATATAATTTTATATTCAAATAAAAAAATTTCAGATATGAAAAGTTTTTACAAAAATATTGAAAAAATACTATATAGGTTCTAAATCTATGATTATAGTACAAAAATAGTGTATAAATATGTACGAAAATTAAAAAGGAAAAGGTTAGGATTTATACCTTGAAGATGAGATTAAGGATGAATGAAGTGATTTAGATGCACAAACTTGATGATTGTAGCTTGGTTTGATGTAAAAACTAAAAGCCCTCAAGAGTTTTTAAGAGTTGTGTGAGAAAATATAAGGGATTGAGAGGTTTTATAGGGAATTTCGTATCTAGGGTTTTAAGGAAAAGATAATATTTGAAATAAAGTGAAAAACCTCATTTAAAGCCCTTAAAAACTGCCCAGCCATGAACGCGTACCGATACGCCAACGTGGCGTATCGAACCCAGTATCGAAATGCTTTTGAGGCTGTTTCGATACGCTCTTCATACTGGTACAGGTAAACCTGTATCGAAATGATTGAAAATGACCTGTATCGATACGCGGAACACTGTATCGATACGCATGTGCCAAAAATGTCAATTTTGGCTGCAGGTTGCTCAGAAATTTGATTCTAGTCGAATTGAAATACATGTGAATAATATGAGAGCATTATGTATGGGCATAAATAGATGCATACTCCCCCTAGAAACAAGCATATATGTATATGGGAGCAAAATCACATAAGCAAAGTAATCAAACAAATTTAAGCATAATTTTTTAAGACCAAAAGAGGCTTTAAGGGTCAAGGGAGGTTGGTTAAACCCAACTCTCTCCTAAGAGACAAAAAACGCTCTTTGTCTAATGGTTTGGTAAAAATATCCGCTAATTGGTTCAAGGTGTTTACATATTCTAGAACTACATCATTTTTCAAGACACGATCTTTAATGAAATGATGCCTTATTTCTATGTGTTTGGTTCTAGAATGTTGGATGAGATTCTTAGTGAGGCAAATTACATTAGTGTTGTCACACCTAATAAGGATGGTACCTATGTCAATTCCATAATCTAAGAGTTGTTGCTTCATCCAAAGGACTTGAGCACAAAAACTCCCTACGGATATGTATTTGGCTTCGGTGGTAGATAATGATACACTATTTTGCTTCTTAGAAAACCAAGATATGAGCATACTACCTAGGAATTGACATGTGCCGGATGTGCTCTTTCTATCTATCTTACAACCCCCATAATCCGCATCCGAGAATGCATGCAGGTTAAAGGAAGACTCTCTAGGGTACCAAAGACCTAAATAAGATGTATCTCTAAGGTACCTAAAGATTCTCTTAACGACTATAAGATGTGATTCTCTAGGACTAGCTTAAAATCTAACACACAAGCAAACACTAAACATAATGTCGGGTCTACTTGCGGTAAGATAAAATAAAGATCCAATCATAGAGCGGTAAATCTTTAAATCTACACACTTACCTCCTTCATCTTTGTCAAGCTTTGTGGAAGAACTCATTGGTGTGGCTTGACGTTTCACACTCTCCAAGCCAAACTTCTTGAGCATGTCCTTGATGTACTTGGCTTGATTGATAAAGATGATATCCTTCCTTTGTTTAATTTGGAGCCCCAAAAAGAATAAAAGTTCCCCCATCATGCTCATCTCAAACTCACCTTGCATCAACTTAGCAAAATCTTGGCAAAACATTTCATTAGTAAAACCAAAAATTATATCATCAACATATATTTGAACTACTAATATGTCTTTGCCACTTCTTTTAATGAAAAGTGTAGTATCCACATTTCCTTTGTTAAAACCTTTTTCAATTAAAAAGTTTGATAATCTCTCATACCAAGCTCTAGGAGCTTGTTTCAAACCATATAAAGCTTTTGGAAGTTTAAAAATATGGTTTGGGTAATTTGGATCTTCAAAACTGGGTGGTTGTTCTACATACACTTCTTCATTAATAAAACCATTTAAAAATGCACTTTTTACGTCCATTTGAAAAAGCTTAAATTTGTGATAACATGCAAATGCTAGTAGCATCCTAATGGCTTCCATTCTAGCTACGGGTGCATAGGTTTAATCAAAATCGATTCCCTCTTCGTGTGTGTAACCTTGAGCAACAAGTCTAGCCTTGTTCCTCACTATGTTACCACTTTCATCTAGTTTGTTTCTATAAACCCATTTAGTTCCTATAGTAGATTTATTACTAGGCCTATCAACTAATGTCTAAACTTGACTTCTCTCAAATTGATTTAATTCATCTTGCATGGCCATTATCCAATAATCATCATTTAATGCTTTTTTAACATTCTTAGGCTCTATGCATGAGATAAATGCTACATTACATGCATTTTTAAGAGAAAGTCTAATGGTTACCCCTTTGGATAGATCACCCAAAATCTCACCACCTTTGACATAGTTGTACTCTCTTGGGTATCTCACATCCTTTTCCTCTAGATTCATGTCTCTCAAGGCTTCTAGAGGCGGATCTTGTGCTTCTTCCTCTTTGGTTAGAACTTCATCCACCTTTGATGTTTGTCCACCATCATTGGCTTCAAAGATCCCTACATCATCATCACAAGAATTATTCCTCAGAAGGAGGTTATCATCGAAAACCACATAAATAGACTATTCAACAACTAAGGTTCTTTTATTAAATACACGATAGGCTTTAGAGTTTAAAGAATATCCTAGAAAAATAGCTTCATCACTTTTAGCATCAAATTTGCTAAGATTATCTGTTCCATTGTTTAAAACAAAACATTTACAACCAAATGGATGAAAGTAGCTAATGTTAGGCTTTTTGGATTTTAAAATTCCATAAGGAGTTTTCTTTAAAATAGGCCTAATCATTACTCTATTTATGATACAACAAGCCGTATTAGTGGCTTCCGCCCAAAAATATTTTGGCAAATTATTTTCACAAAGCATGGTTCTAGCCATTTCCTCTAAAGTTCAATTTTTACTTTCAACAACCCCATTTTGTTGAGGTGTTCTAGGGGATGAAAAATTGTGGCTAATACCATTTGAGTTACAAAAATCCTCAAAACCTAAATTTTGAAATTCGGTTCCATGGTCACTTCGAATGTGAAAAATAGTTTGACCAAGGTCATTTTGAGTAATTTTTGAAAATGCGATGAATTTTTCTAAAGCCTTATCTTTGGTACTTAAGAATAAAACTCAAGTGTATCTAGAGTAATCATCAACTAAAACATATGCATATGATTTTCCACCCAAGCTAGTTGTTCTAATAGGACCAAAGAGATCCATGTGGATCAATTGTAAAATTCTACTAGTTGAAACATCATTCATGGATTTGAAATAAACTCTTTTATGTTTGCCTTTTGCACAAGCATCACAAATTTTATCATTTAAAAACTTTATTTTAGGCAAACCTCTAACTAGATCTTTTGAAACCAATTTTTCTAAAACGCTCATGCTTGCATGCCCTAGTTTTCTATGCCATAACCATGAATCATGCTCATCATTTGCATCAAAACATGCATGAGAGATGTGTATGTCATCTAGATGCGCTATGTATATGTTTCATATGCGATGACCCACAAGCGCAATTTTATTTGTTTCAATGTTTAAAATTTTACAACCATTAGAATAAAAAACAACATTGAAACCTTTGTCACAAAATTGACTAATGCTTAAAAGATTATGTTTAAGACCATTGACATATAGAACATTTTCAATAAGTACGAATGAGTGATTACCGATGGAACCTATTCCTTTAACTTGACCTTTGGAGTTGTCACCAAATGTTACCAATCCTCCTTTTTTTAGTTCAATTTCCACGAATCTACTTTTGTCGCCAGTCATATGTCATGAGCATCCACTATCAAAGAACCACGAATTTGCACTTGAAGCTTTGGCCTTGTAGCAATGTTCCCCCTACAAACAAAGATTAATTCTTGATTTTTGGTACCCAAATCATTTTGGGTCCATGAGTATTAGCTCCCAAATACTTGGTTCCATTGGGAATCTAATATGCAATAGCCTTAAGATTGTTATAAGTGACAAGTTCCTTAGGAACTTAAATACTTCTAATTCTCTTACCTCTAGAGGTCCTTTGGAAGCCTCTTTGTTTGTGGTTGCCAAAGTTCCTTTTAACATAGTTGGGTTTTGAAGATTGTCCTTTTTCAAAATTTGATTTCCAACATTGTTTAAGGAAGCTTTTAGATCATTTACCTCATTGAGGTAATGATCCTTTAACTCGGAAAGAAGGTTATTTAGATCAACATTTTCTTTTTCAAAATATTTTTAAT
This sequence comes from Hibiscus mutabilis, assembly GCA_019671005.1. Taxonomy (NCBI): domain Eukaryota; kingdom Viridiplantae; phylum Streptophyta; class Magnoliopsida; order Malvales; family Malvaceae; genus Hibiscus; species Hibiscus mutabilis. Next base: position 15,179,567 of record CM033719.1, read on the forward strand.
TATCTAGTAAATCATTAACCTTCTCTTCGAGTTCTGAATTGGTTTTAGATAAGGAATCATTTTGATTTTTCAAATCAAGGATAGTTTTCTTATTTTTCAAAACGTATTCCTTATATTTTCAACCAATTCGTCATAAGCCTCTTGTAACTCATTAAAATCATCAAATAATTCATCATAAGTGGGATCATTTAATGAGTTAGAGGTTACCTTAGGATCCTCCTCCAATGCCATGAGACAAAGGTTAGCAACCTTTTGCTCCTCATCACTTGAAGACTCTTTATCGCTCCAAGTGGCTATATGGGCCTTGTGCTTCTTTTTCTTCTCGAAGCCCTTCTTCTTGAGTTGAGGACATTCGATCTTGATCTGTTCCGGCTTCTTACATTCATAGCACACAATAAGATCATTTTCTTCTTCCTTGCTCTTGCTCTTGAAATAATTTCTTCTATTGAACTTCCTTCTCCGGTTGGATCTCATGAGCTGAGTGAATCGTTTGGCTAGCATAGCCAACTCCTCATCTTCCTCATCGCTTGAATCGCTCTCTTCTTGTAAAGCTTTGAGAGCAATTCCAAGTTTCTTCTTTTCTACTACTTTCTTCTCAACCTTCTTTTCTTCTCTTTTTCTCTTTCTTGCGTCATGATCTCATGAGTTAGGAGAGAACCCACAAGAGCATCAAGCTTCAAGGTCTTCAAGTCCTTTGCCTCGATGATGGTCATCTTCTTCCCATCTCATGACTCGGGAAGATAATATAATAACTTTTGAACAAGCTTATCTTCGGGAATGGCTTCTCCGAATCCCTTGAGACCATTTACAATGACAGAGAAGTGATCAAACATCTTGGTGACGCTCTCATCAGGCTCCATCTTAAAATTTTCGTAGCTTAGATTGATGAGTCCAATCTTGGTCTCCTTTACATCATTGATACCTTTATAGGTGGTCTCTAGCTTGTCTCACACCTTCTTTGCACTCGTACATTAGGACATCTTCGTGTATTCGTCGGGTCTAAGTACATGTGCAAGGCCTTATCATTTATTTGTAACTTTTTTCTTTCTTCATCTATGGTTTTATGCTTGGCCTTGGGAACTTGTCTCTCTCTTTCTTACTTTATTGGAATTGATGGTCCGTCTTCGATCACATCTCATATGAGATAATCATTGGATTTGATAAACAACCTCATTTGGTTCTTCCAATATAGATAGTTGTCTCCATTGAAGAAGAGATGTCTAGTGATGGATTGAGACTCGTACATGTTGCCGGAAGTAGAAGCCATGGCTGATATGTCGGTTGATTGAGTCACTTTCTAGGATCGCCTCAAAGGTTGTTAGCCCTTTGGTTGAGTGTGGCTCTAATACCAATTGTTAGGATAATCAATCAACACCGAAAGTGGCCAAGAGGGGAGTGAATTGGCAATTTAAATTTTTTTGAAGCAGATGAAAAAATATAGATAATGGGACACAATGATTTATAGTGATTCAACCTTCTAACAAGGTCTATGTCCACTACCTTAGCTTCCTACTAAGGATTTTAACCAATTTCACTATGAAATCTTCCTATTTTTTAGGCTAAGGAGGAACCGTTACAAAGGATCAAAGCTTTCTACCCAAAGCTTGATCAAGATTCACTCTTGTACAAGAAAGATAATGGCAAAAATAAAATGACCTCACAAGGTAGATATTTGCCCAAAATTACAAGAACACTCAACCCCAAGCTTGAAATAAAAGATTACAATGAAGAACACAAGTTGGGTACAAGGATTTGACTCTAAGAGCACAAGGGTTGGATTTTTGCTTGAGTACTTGAATGTTGTTCAATCTAAGTTCATTAGTTGTTGTTGTAGCATTGGAGACTTGTATTTATACCCCTTTATTGAATTATAGCCGTTTGGGTGGTTGAAGTCATCAATAGAGCCGTTGGGAACCATCTTTGCCGCAATAAATACTGTTTGGTGAAGGCCCGTATCGATACCTATTACAACAAAAATATAGCCATTGTACAAGTCGTATCGATACACGTGAAGCCGTATCAAAACGATCATAATGTTAAAATGGAGGCGTATCGAAACGGCAAGGCCGTATCGGTACAAATTTTGCTCACTGGAATCCTAGATGAAAAAGTGTATCGTTACGCATAGTGGCGTATCGGTACGGGTTAACCGAAATTTAAGGTTTGAGGATTCCAATAACTGACAAACAATGGTCGAAAACTTTAATGCAAAGATCTTTGAATATCTTGACAAACTGTATCGGTACGGGGTTAACCGTATCGGTACGTTTTGAAATTTCTTGAAAATAGAATTCAAACCGTATCAAAACATAGTGTACCGTATTGGTACGAGTGTAAATTTCTTAAACCCAAATTTCAAACAGTATCAAAACGGGTGTGAGCCGTATCGAAATGTTGTGCTTAAAATGTTTACCCAGATGAATGCCGTATCGAAACGGGCTAAGCTGTATCGATACGCTTTGCAAAAACAAATTCTAGTAGCTAAAAACCGTGTCGAAAAACCAAGGGGTGTATCGATACGCCTGGGCGTATTTGTGTATTTTTGGCTTGAAATACTTAGAAAATTTTTTGGGTTTAAGTTTATAACTTTGGAAAACTTTTCCTTGTCATTTTGTGAGACTTTTGAGTACTTAAAAATTTATTTTATTTTACAAATTAGTCCTTAAACACTTTGTTATATCAAAATCAAACATAGGTTTTACACATTTAACTTGGGTAGTCATAATGTCTTGCTAGAGGCCACTTATGACTTGTAGAATAAAATGTGATTTTATCTACTGCCAACGTTAATTGAACCTATAGGATCGCACACTAAGAATGGATAAGAATGGTTGTGGTTATTACTCTCAATAATAAATTTAAGATAACGAGATTATTTTAAATTATATTGTTAAAGATATTTATTCGAATTTAAAAAAGTTAAATTCGTATTCTTGTGATAGAATATTTTATTTGTTTTATTATTTTTCAAAAATAATATAAATAAATAATATTATTAAATAATATCATTATCTAGATTTGGTTGGTTTTAAATTCCTTATCCGATAAGGATTCTATTTTATAATATATATTATTTATTTGTTTAAATAAATAATATTAAATAAATCACATTATATAGATTTGGTTGAATTTGAATTCCTTATCAGATAAAGAAATTTATTTTAAATTATAATTTATTTAAAAATAGTTTTAATTAAATTATAATAGTGAACTCAATCTAACCCTAATCAAGTCGTATATATATGTATGTATGTCAAGGGTTTTAGATCACTTGAGTTTTTCGACTAGCCACCAAAACCACAAAATCTCTATTTTCGTAGGATAATTTTTCCGCTACGTTTATTTGCTTGATTAGATCAGTTTAATTTCCTATAAATTCCAGCAATGGTATCAAAGTTATCTTGCATGTTCATATTAATTGTATGATCATTATACTATGCGTTATTAGATGTATGTTATTAGGGTTTGTGCGAACGATAGAATTAATCAGGCTGCTTGAGGTGTTTGAAAGGTTAAATATGTTTCTTTAAAGGATTCGTTAATATGATTAAGAATCTTAATATTATTTTGCAATTATAGAGTTTAATTGATTGATTAGATCATGACAGTACAGATTTACCAATCATGATTGACGGTGATTTGTGTATAAGCCTCTTGTGTAAATTGATTACATTGTTTAATGCGATTAAACTATACTTTGGCTTGTTCACGAGTTTACTGGTGAGATCAGTAAAATTGTAATTTTGGGGCAAAATCGTAAGGTTTTCTATAGGAAAAATTTGTTTTCCAGGGGCGCGGCCCCTCTCGTCTCTGTTTGCTAGCTGAACTGCTGAAAGAGTCTACGTAAGGTCTAACTCTGTGAAGCACCTTACAAGATTAAGTAATTTAAGTAACACGTCTTAGTAACGTTGTACGCTTTATCTAATATACATGAGATGTTTGTTTCTTAATTGTTTTGCTTGATGTGTGGCGTGGTGCATAGTATGGCCTTTTAGATTTTACAAAGGTTGTAAAGTTTTTAAAATACGGCATGCGTGTCATTTTGTTCATTGTAATATGACATGCATGTCGTTTGAAATTTTATAACAAGAAGACCACACTCTTTCCACCATGGGGATAGAGAAGATAGATGATAATCCAAGGCAATGAAGATGTTGATCCAAGGCGATGAAGATGTTCGTCGTTTAGATTTATTCTTTATTTTAGGATAAGGTCATACTATGTCACGTTTATTTATTTGCATATATGTGATGCTACGTGAATATGATGCCATGTATGTGATGCCTTAGTAATTAAAATCAATAAAGACCCCTCACATAAAATTTAAGTTTATCATGTCATCCAACTTTAAACACTTGTCAAGACTTTTATCACCTTAATGTAGGTTCTATCAAAGTAGGAGTACATTAGGTTACATTAGTAAGACAAGACGAGTAATGGTGCTGCTCATATATTTAAAATGGTTTAGCTTAATTTGGTTATCAAAACGGTTTTGGGCTAATGACATGAGATGAGATTTATGCATGGCAAGAATTATGATGTCAAAATCTCATAAATTTCTAAGAATTGTATAAGATGCAATTAGTAAGAGTTACTTACCTAAATAATTTATTTTTAAGAGTCATGATAAAGCTGACTTAAAGATAAAGTGAAATATGGATATTAGCCCACTATATTAATTATTTTTAGGGTTGTTAATTTAGTGAAAATATTAAATCAAAATATCTTATCAAAACTTTACATTATGTTGTAGATGGCCAACAATAATTCTACTTTATCACTGCGATCGGTCTTTGAGAAGGAAAAACTTACCGAGACCAACTTCCTTGACTAATATCGAAATTTAAGAATTGTACTCAAACAAGAAAGGAAGATTTATGTCCTGGATGAACCTTACCCTGAGGAACCAGAGAAAGATGCCTCTAAAGCTGATATAAAGGCTTATGGGAAGCATAAAAGTGTTCTCTTGATGTTGCATGCCTAATGCTAGCTACCATGAGTTATGAACTTTAGAAGAATCTATAAAACACAAAAGCTTATGATATGATTCATGAGCTTAAGGGAATGTTCCAATAGAAAGCAAGGCAAGAAAGGTATGAGACTACCAAGGCATTGCATTCTTGCAAAATGGCTGAAGGTGGCTCTGTTAGCACTCATGTGCTAAAAATGAAAGGTCATATTGATCACCTTAAGAGACTTGGATTTCCATTGAGCCAAGAGTTGGCAACTGATTTGATCATAAGTTCATTACTTGAACGTTATAGTTTATTCGTTATGAACTATAACATGAATGAGATGGACAAATCAATTTCTGAGCTGCATACGATGTTTAAAACTGCTGAACAAAATATTAAATCCAAGCCTAGCCATGTTTTGATGGTTCAAAAGGGAAGGAATTTCAAGAAAAAAGGGAAAAGGAGTGGCTGAAAGACCAACGCTAAATCAAAACCCAAAGGTATTCCCAATGCTAAGCCTCCTAAGGAGGGTTTTTTTTTTGCAATGAGTCTGATCATTGGAAGAGAAATTACAAGTTGTATCTAAAAGATCTAAAGATAAAGAAAATGAATGGTGAGGCCAACCCTTCAAGTATTTATGTTATACATGTTAATTTTTCTCTTACAAGTTCTTGGGTATTAGATACTGGTGTGGATCTCACATTTGTACGAATGTGTAGGGACTCAAAAGGAGTAGATAACTAAAGAAAGGTGAGGTGGACCTACGAGTTAAAAATGGAGCAAGAGTTGTTGCTTTAGCTGTAGAAAGTTATGAACTTACTTTGCCTAATGGGTTTTTGTTAGTTTTGAACAATTGTTTTTATGTTTCTAGTATAAGTAGAAATATTATTTCAGTTTCTTATTGGGATAATAATGGTTTTTCTAGTATAAGTAGATACTGGTATGGATCTCACATTTGTACGAATGTGTAGGGACTCAAAAGGAGTAGATAACTGAAGAATGGTGAGGTGGACCTACGAGTTAAAAATGGAGCAAGAGTTGTTGCTTTAGCTGTAGAAAGTTATGAACTTACTTTGCCTAATGAGTTTTTGTTAGTTTTGAACAATTGCTTTTATGTTTCTAGTATAAGTAGAAATATTATTTCAGTTTCTTATTGGGATAATGATGGTTTTTCTTTTATTATTAAGAATAATAATTGCTCCATTTATTATAAAGACAATTTTCTATGCAAATGCTGATTGACAATATAGTCTTTATGTTTTGAAACTTCAAAACTCCAACAACACTTCAATATATAACATAAATAAGAAGCTTAAATCTAATGATTTAAATCCAATCTATCTCTGGTATTGTCGCATTGGCCACATAAATGAGAAACACATTTCAAAACTTCATCAGGATAGAATTTTGAACTCTTTTGATTTTGAATCATATGATACTTGTGAATCTTGTTTACTAGGTAAGATGATAAAGAGTCATTTTACTGGACACAATGAAAGAGTTAATGAGCTATTGGGCCTAATACATACAGATGTATGTAGACCTTTAAATTCAACTGCTAGAGGAGGTTACAAGTACTTCATTACATTTACTAATGACTACAGTAGATATGGTTATATTTACTTGTTGAAACATAAATCAGAATCATTTGAAGTGTTTAAAAATTTTTAAAAATAAAGTACAAAATCAACTTGGCAAAACAATAAAGGCTTTTCGATCTGATCTAGGATGAGAGTATTTGAGTCAAGAGTTTAATTATAATCCTTAGAAATTGTAAAAATGTTTCACAATTAACTCCTCTTGGAATACCACAATGGAATGGTATTTCAGAAAGAATGAATCAAACTTTATTAGATATGATTCGATCGATGATGAGTATGACAGATCTTTCACTTACCTTTTGGGGTTATGCTCTTGAAATAACTGCTTTTATACTACATCGAGCTTCTTCCAAAGCATTTGAAAAGACACCATATGAGATATGGACTGGTAAGAAGCCTAGCCTGTCTTTTCTTAAAATTTTGGGTTGTGAGGCTTATATGAAATGTTTAATTTCTAATAAGCGTGAGCCAAAATCTGACAAATATCTTTTTGTGAGGTATCCCAAGGAAACAAAATGATACTACTTTTATAATACCATTGAGAACAAAGTGTTTGTTGCTTAGAATAATATCTTCTTAGAAAATGAATTCATTTCTAAAAGAACCAGTGGGAGCAAGGTACAACTTGAAGAAGTTCAAGAACCAAAAAATCACATTGAATTGTCTTTGGATACTCAATGTCAACAAACTATTATTGACACATCTCTAGTAACACAAGAATTACGTAGATCTGATAGAGTACGTCGTGAACCTGAAAAATATGGATTTCTTGTCACTAACAATCATAATGTATTATTAGTGGATCAGGATAAACCCACTACCTATTAAGAGGCTATTTCATATCCATACTCTAAAAAATGGTTAGAGGTCATGAAGTTGAAATGCAATCCATGTATGACAATCAAGTTTAGACTTTGATTGATCCACTTGAAGGTACCAAAAACATTGTATGTAAATGAGTTATCAAAAAGAAAATTGACATGGATGACAAAGTGCATACTTACAAAGCAAGGCTATTTGCAAAAGGTTTCAAACAAACTCATGGTATAGACTATGATGAAACTTTTTCACCGATAGTCATGCTTAAATCTATCAGATTTTTATAGCCATTGCAGCATATTATGATTATGAGATTTGGCAAATGGATGTGAAAATTGTGTTTCATAATAGAAACTTACTCGAGGACGTGTACTTGACACAACCTAAGGGTTTTGTACAAGTTAAGAATTCTGGTAAAGTATGCAAGCTTCAAAGATCTATTTATGGATTGAAGTAGGCTTCACGAAGTTGGAATCTTCGCTTTGATGAGTCAATCAAAGAGATTAGATTTATCAAAAATAAAGATGAACCTTTTGTTGAAAAGAAAGTTAGTGAGAGTGCAGTTGTGTTTTTGGTCTTATATCTCGATGATATTTTACTCATAGGAATGACATTCTCACCTTGTAGAGTGTTAAGTCTTGGTTAGAAAATTGTTTCTCAATGAAAGACTTAGGCAAAGCTGTCTATATTCTTGGGATAAAGATATATAGAGATATATCTAAAAGGCTAATCAGTCTAAGTCAAATTGCGTATATAAACAAAATACTGAAAAAGGTTTAATATGCAAGATTCCAAGAGAGGATTTTTGCCTATATCTCATTGTATTACTCTTAACAGGACTCACTGTCCTAACTCTAAAGATGAGCGAGAATGTATGAGTAAAATTCCTTATGCTTCAGTAATAGGGTCTATAATGTATGCTATCTCATGCACTAGACCAGATGTTTTATATGCTTTGAGCATAACAAGTCGATACCATTCAGATCCTGGTGAGAGTCACTGGACATCAGTAAAGAACATACTTAAGTATTTGAGAAAAAATAATGGTATGTTCTTAATCTATGACGGATTGAAACATGATCTAGTTGTAAGTGGTTACACAGATGCAAGCTTCTAATCTGACAAAGATGATTTTCGATCATAATCAGGATATGTATTTTGTTTAAATGGAGGTGTTGTCTGTTGGAAAAGTTTAAAGCAAAGCATTGTTTTCGATTCTGCAACTGAAGCTAAATACATAGCGGCATCTTATGCAGCAAAAGAAACAATTTGGATCAAGAAGTTCATTGCAGATCTTGGGGTCGTTCCTACCATCACAAATCATGTTGATATATACTATGATAATAATAGTGCTACTGCATAGGCAAAGGAACCCATATCAAATTAGCGATCTAAACACATTTTAAGACTTTATCATCTCATTCTAGAAATCATTGAGAGTGGTGGCGTTAAGATATGTAAAGTTTCAACAGATGACAATATTGCAGATCCATTCACCAAGCCTCTACCACAAGTAAAACATGATCGTCATGCTAGGTCTATAGGTATGAGATACATTCTTGAATAGGCCTAGTGCAAGTGGGAGATTGTTAGCTAGTGCCCTAAAGCCTATTTTATGGACACGATATTTTGGTTATTGAATCTATTATTATAATAAATTGGGTAAAGTTCACAAATGGTCACTAAACTTTGGTTAATTATTCAATTTGGTAACCAAACTTCTAATTGCTTCAATGTTACCATTAAACTTTATAATTTGCTTCAATTTGGTCACTGAACTCTTAGCGGATGTTAAGAGAGTGACGTGCCAGCTAACAAATTTTGAATAATAAAGACCTTCATATTTGCACATTCAAATAATTTAGTCCTAATTTGAAAATTAATAATAAATTTAACCCTCAATATTTATACATTATTTCAATTTGAACCTATTTTTAAATAAAAATAATTTAACCCCAAACCTTAAACTTAAAACCCTAAATCCAAAATACTAAAACTAAAACCCCCAATCCATAAACACAAAACCGAAAACCCATAAACTTTAAACTCTATACCTAAAACACTAATCACTAAAACCCTAAACCTAGAATGTACTGCTCTGCTGCAACCAATTTTGAATGCACTGCATTAAACAATATTGTGTAAAAGAATTCCTAACAGCTAACAAATATTAATAAAGATTTTCCTCTGGTGTGTGAAAGTTGCACTGAGAAGCTACCCACATTATAATTGTACTTCCATTCAAGATATTCGAAATGATGGATAAAGCTAAATCCTGCATTTATTTAATATAATTTTATTAATATAACTAATATATTAACAAAACTTGAAAAGAAAAAAAAAATTGTCCTTAAACACTCATGAATCATGATGTAACAAACAATCGCTGCTATGGACTTTTATGTACAGAGTAATCTTTTGTACCTCTACTTCAGGCATCACTTTTCCAAATACTTGTGAGTATACTACAATTTAAGTACAAGAAGTAGGCTTATTGAATCCTTGCTTTCGCTCTGAAAGATGCTTTTCCCAGGATTTTTGCCTTTGCTATTCTTAAAAACGACCTAAATCTTTTTGCCCTTGAGTTCGGTTCCTTAGTTGACGGGGCTTGGTGTTGGAACATCCAATTGCGCAGGCGTCTCTTTGACTAGGAAGTTGATTTGTGGTCTAATTTTGTCAATACAATTAACCGTTGTCAACCTGGGCTTTTACAATTGGATAGTAATCTTTTTGTAAGCTCCACTCTCCTAATCAACAATGTCAAGACAAAGTGTGGAAGTCTGTGTGGGCCAATTTAGCCCTTTCAAAAGTGGAAGCCTTTGTGTTAAAAGTCAAAATGAAATATATAAAAGCCTTGTTACATAGCAGCATATTTCGAGACAAAGACAACCAATACTAATAAGTTTTTTAGGTGTTGATCCTCTTGTGGCATCATGGAGACATAAGCAACATGAAAAAGCAAGGTTGAGAGAATTGTGAGAAGATATAATTATCTCGAGATTCTTGAAAGTTAAAAGTCTTTCGGTGCATTTAACTGAGAGATTCTTGAAAGCTAAAAGTCTTTCGGTGCATTAATACATTTTTCAGTGCAATGAAAATGTCATTGGTAGTTGCACCCAACAAAGAAAAATGACATAGGGAAATCACTCATTTAGTCCTTAAATTTTTTATTATTTGTAAATTAGTCCATGTAGCTTAATTATAAATATGTCTAACCATTTCAATTCATAATCATCTAGAAAACCACTCAATGGTTGTTTCATTCTTTTCTCAAGAGAGAGTTTTCATTGTTTTTCCTTAATAGATAAAGATAAATTGTAATTCTTATTTTTTTATAATGAATTTCTTCTACTTTTGTCGTTCTTTTTACTAAAGAGTTTTTACGTAAAATATATGTCTTTTTTATCTTTATTGTTAGTTTCTCAAATTATCAGTTGTTATTTTATTTTATTCGACTACAGTCTATCACAAAGTTATCGCTAACTTCCTAAGTGGAAGTGTTAATGCCATGAGCAAAGCTTTAGGGACACTAGCAAACAACAACAAAAGTGGAATAGACTGTAGCTTCCAGCCAAAAGATTTGGAAACCTACATCAATCAATATAAAAGTATTAGGATCCACTAACAAAGTTCGGCTTTATCTAACACCCCATTTTTTTGAATATATATATATATATTAATTTTAACTCCGTAATTGAAATTTGATGTCACATTTTCAATACCATAATTCAAATTTTATGACTCCACCGCTATTAAATCAATATAGAAATTTTTACTATAAATATAAATACGTGTTTATTGATGTAGAAAATTTTGTTAAAATAAAATTACGGTGACAGTTAATTAATTTTTCTTTATTATTAAATGATAAGTTCGTGATATCTTTGAATGAATTGGGAAAATCTTTTAACTTTAGTGAAGTGACCTTATTGAAAGAATGAAAACAATGCCATGAATAAAGTTCTACGCATATATTAAATTGTGGAATTGTTGGAACAGAAATGGAAGAAATCAAGACTTACCTTGTGGGACTAAAATGAGAGAAAAATGAGATTAGACTTTGCATGTATAATTATACCATAATGTTAGATTTTGGTCATGTGATTGGTCATGCACCATGAAAGGTGAATATTCACCATTTAACTCTAAAAAAAATTAGATATTTGGGGGAAATAATGAAGTGGCCGGATGGCTCATTGGAGAAAAAAAAAGAAAGATAAAAAGCATAGCAACTTTTGCCGTCATTTTTCATTTCCTTTCATGGCCGAGAGTCCACCATAGTTGAAAGGTAAAAATCTTGCTAAGAATTCATTAATTTGTATGGAAATAATCTCAAATTTATTGTGTTCTTCACCATACAGTAAGCCCATCCTATCAATTTTATTTATTTAGTAGATTAAAACTAGTACGAGGAGATTTTTGTAAGTGTCTACCTATCTGAAATTTTGAGTTAGATGAATATTTCATGGTTGCTTGATTGAGCTGGAAAATTAAGAAGTTGAGGTGAACCTTAATTGAGTTTATGTCAAGCTTTAGTAAGGTTTATCGAGTGATGGATTCTGATTGGAATTATGTATATTGGTTGTATTGTTTGAATAGCATGCTTAACGGGAGGTTATCATGTATCATAGTGATGAAACATATGAGTTGAATGAAGATTTGGATGAACTCTTGAACACGAGTTAAGTGTTAAATGTTACTGGATTTCGTGAGAGACTAATCTGAAAAAAAATAAATTAGTTTAGATGTTTGAGAGACCTGATTCATGATAGCTTATATTGGTAAATTAATGTGGATATGTTGTTTTGAATTTGAAGATTGGTAATTGATTAAAAACAGTCTATGTAATATTATATGAAATGCAAATATATAATCCTAATTTTTGATAATGCTTACTGTTTTGAATACTTAGAGGATGCATTTTGAAAGCTTAAATAATATAGTATAGCGCAATAAAATAACACTGCAGAATGCAATTTTGTACACTGCAAAAATGCAGTATATGCAAAATGTATGTGTTGTGTACAGTCCCCTTAAGTGCAGTATGCAGTTTGAGCTTATACAGTTTTTAGGTTATGCAGTGCAGTTTTTATGATGCAGTTTAAAGAAAACAGTTTAGTTTAAATGCAGTTTAGATTAAATGAATATGCTGTTTGATATGTCTATGCAGTAAAAATAGTATATGAATAATGCAGAGAAACAGTTTAATAAATATGCAGTAATGTATGTGCAATTTTATGATGGAAATAAATTGCAGATTAATGTTTAAATGCAGAACAATGTATAAATACAGTGCAGTTTGGTAGATTATGTATGTTGTCTTAATAATTTAAATATGTTGTTTCAGATTTGAAAGCATGTTGTTTTGTATGCTGTAAATACACTTTTTGAGTGAAGAAATGATGAAAAGTATGATGTTTTGAATGTTTAATAATGCAATTTGGTAACAAATAAAAATAGTTTACTATGTGCTATAAAAATAGTTGGATATGTCTAAAAAAAAGTTTGTAACTACTTGAAAACAGTTTGGAAGATTAGAATTATAGTTGGCTTGAAAGTATTGAGCTTGAATATGTTGTTTTGAATCTAGTATTAATTGGATGCTTAGATGACATTTGTAAATGGAACGAGTGAGTATATGAATTTCAATGTGTGAACATGTGTATTCATGTTGTAATGTTCGAGTAATAATGATTTTGATATTAAACCATTAAAGTGGTTACTTGAATGGTTAGAATTGTTTCTAATGCATGATTTCTTGCTAGTTTATACCTAGATATTAGGGGACATGGATGAAACAAAGCCTAGTAAGGGAGAGGAAGTTGTAAGCTGTGATTGTGGATTGTGATATCCTGTAACTTCGGGATATCAGGTGAGTGTAGTTTATGCATTCGGGGTGACATGGTGTCATCCTGATATTTGTTTTCTCGAATTGTTATGTTTAAATCATACTCATTTTGCATAAGGCTCAAATAGAGCACATTGGGGAAGGGCATTCAAGGCATAGCACGTTGTGTAAGTCTCTTGACTGTGTTGGCATTACATATGCATATTTTATCTTGCTATGCTATGATATCTTTTGTTAAATTGAAAAGATGGATTGGAACCTTGTAATAAGCTTGAAACAACAATGAACTCCTAATTGGAGCTAAATGCTCACTTGCCATAAGACACCAAATAATGTTCCTCAAGCTTTAATGCTTAAGTAATAAACTCTTAAGTTCTTTGGAGTTAAAAGCTCACTTATGCCATAAGATTCTAATAAAGGAATTCAATCTCAATGTTATAAACTCATGAATTCTTAAGCCCTAAGGAGCTAAAAGCTCACTTATGCCATAAGATTACTGTAGAGAGTAGTAAAAACAGAAGAGAAAGTTTGTGAAAACAGAAGAGAAAGTTTCTGTTTCTTTTCGAATGAATAATAGGTTACAACATAGAACTCTTTTATAGAGTCCTTGAGGATTTAACTCTAACTAGGACTCCTTACAATAGAAGACTTCTTAGATAACTCTTAATCCTTATCCTACTAATAGATAACTCTTGATCTTTTACATAACTTACAAGACTTTTACATTACATACAACTCTTATACATATCGTGTTATCCTACAATTACTCTCCTAATATTAAAGCATAAAATGTTATAAGTTGCCTAATCAACGTAACCCCTTGGACACTTTGGCATGGTACTTGGTATATTGAGACTACGGTCCACGAGCTACGGCTCAGAGGTGACGACCCCATATATGTGATATAATGGCGACAATAGGAGGTAACAGGGGAGATGATAAGGAGATTAGCGATAGTTGGCTAGATAGAGAAGAAAAGCTAGGTTTGATATGCTATAACACTAGCCATTGCTTTGTGCCTTGTGCTATGTGTAATACGGACCAATAAGGTCAAACACGGACCTATGCTACTTATGTTCAAATGTGATCCAAGGCAAATGTTCTAAAAGTTATGAACTCAGATATGAATTTCTGACATGAACTCAGATATGGACTCTGAAAGACTTTGATAAGATTCTGATAAGCCAGTAAGATTAACTTATGAAATCAGTCGAGCTATGATGTGAACTCCGATAAGCTTTAATAAAGCAAATGTGACGAAAACATGAAAGGAAAATGCTAGTCTTGCTATAAATAAGAGACGAAAGGATGAGAACTCTTATAAATTTTATAAGTCAAAACCTAAGCTAAAACTAAGACATATTGTAGTAATGCTAAAGTATGCTTAGTTTATTATGGTTTATGTCAAAAACCATCATCGACCTTATGTTATGTTCATACATGTTCACGACCTCACTTAGGCTATGGAAGCCTAATGCATTCATTTCATGCATTTGTAGGTCGTATATTTATCATGGGATTGATCGTATTAGAAAGTTGCAAGTTATATCTTAAATACCTTGTAATTTGTCTAAGTTTTGTGTTGACACTCCTAGAATGTGGTATATTGCATGGGTTTAAACATTTGTAAATTAAGTTGATATTGATTAATTGTAAATTTTCAATTTGTAATAACTATCAAACCTTTAATGAATCAGTGGTGTTTTTAGTCATTTCCTATATGATAATATTTGGTGGTTTTGCTATGCTTGATTATAATGTTAGAATAACATCACGATTTGCAAATGGCCTTTATTTAACCTTAATAGGTTATATTCTTTTGAAATCAAAAGTGTGAGAACTAATTGGTAGTAATTTTTATTCAGATAAAAGAGCCTAATAATGGTTAATTTTCACTTGACTATTTGTTAGAATAAATGTCATTGTTTGATCATGAGTATTTGTTATTTTTGGTGTGTTTAATGAGAAATTGAATTGACCTATAAGTCTTACTGTTACTTAGTAAAGAATACAAATATGATGTCATGATTAGAAAGGCATAAATTACTAAGTTTTATCTTAGTTATAATGATTGATGTTTTTAATCCAAGATAGTTAAGATAATGTTTTAATGAACAATGTATGTTATGGTCAAGCTAAAAACTTCAGTGTTATGTTCTAAGCTTAAATTGAGATTGGATTTGAGTTGTTAAAAAGAAATAATGATAGTAATCGAAGAATAAAGTTATGATATGATCATTGTATGGTTGTATGCTTAAAGAGTATAATTATAAATTGATAGAAGTTAAAAGAAAATTTTTGTAAGTTCGTTTTTGAATTAACCAGACTTTTGTGTTCAATTTTCTGTTTTGTGTCTTGCTAACATCCTTAATTCCGGTCTTCTTTCAGACCTGGTTGAGGGTGTTACAGACAAACTTTATTAAATATTTAATGGGAAAAAGACAAATTATAACACCATAATTTAAATTTAACATCACCTTTTCAGATTGAGATACCATATTTCAGATTTTATAACTTCACCACTGTTAAATCAAAGTAGAAAATTTTACTATAAATATAAATACACGTTTATCAGAGTAGAAAAATTTGTTAAAATAACATTGCGGTGACAAACTTTATTATATATCCAATGAGGAAAAGAAAAACTAATCATGTAACGTAAATTCATTTAAGATTTGCTTTTTTATATATATAGAACAAGATGTTGGAGTTTTGTATTCCTAGTGTAGTAATTTTTTATAATTATTGTGAAATAATTAAACCGATTCATTCAATAAAATTATGTATGATTATTTATTTATATATTTGTGTACATTATATCCTTTAAATTTGAATTACAAGTAAAATAATAAGAGAAATTAAATATCGTCTCATTGATTACATAATGGTATAACTAATCATATGTTGTATTATAAGGTTGATTGTAATAAAAAAAAACAACTTATATTAGTTGCTAATTTAAATAACTTTGTAGTTCATAAAATTATCCCGAACAAATAATTCATAAAAGACTATTATTTTATCTAAATTTTAAAAAAAAGAGTTAATATATATTACAGATAAATGCACATGTAAAGTTCAAAATGAAAGGCACACTTTATCAATATAAACATACATAATAGATTCTTAAATATTCTATAATTTTTTTCATTAAAACTCATGAAAAACGCACTTCATCAGCTGTGCTTTATACTTCAACCAATAGAAAATTATCCTCTTGTTAATTGACTTCGCTCAAATCAATTTGAGAATTAATTTATGGTGTTATTTGGATAAAAAAATCCTCAATCCCAATTAAATAGTTGATATTTTAAAAAACCTTTTAACCTAATTTCATTTAATGCACTTGATCTCATTATAAAATATTATTTTATTTAACCCTAATATATATTTTTATATTATTGTTACACCCAAATTTGCTGCATCATCGTAATTTTTTAAATACCCTTCGACTCCTTCAGATATGATAAACATTAGAGATGATCCACGATAACTGTCTTTGTGAAGGAAGATTCACTCGGAGACTGATGATTCACGATAACTGCCTCTGCACGATATCCGCGTGCCCAACATACAAAGTCTAAGTACTAAAGTTAGACCAGTCTTTGCCAACACATCCTCTATCGGGTACCCGTAAAACCCGGGTAATCGGGTAAAGTCTTTGCAGCAAAGTATTGTTGCCGATTCTACAACTGAAGCTGAATACTTAGTGACATCTTATGCAACAAAGGAAGTAGTTTGGATCAAGAAGTTCATTACAAATCTTGGGGTCGTTCCTACCATCACAAATTGTGTTGATATATACCGTGACAATAATGGTGCTATTGCACATGCAAAGGAAACCCATATCACATCAGCGATCTAAACACATTTTGTGACGTTATCATCTCATTCTAGAAATTATTGAGAGGGGTGGTGTTAAGATATGTAAAGTTTCAACAGATGACAATGTTGCAGATCCATTCACCAAGCCTCTATCACAAGTAAAACATGATTATCATGCTAGGTCAATAGGTATGCGATACATTCTTGAATAGGCCTAGTGCAAGTGGGAGATTTGTTATGATGATCAATCGATGACAAATGGTCAGAGGGGGTGAATTAGTAATTAAAATTTGAAGGGAAGCAAAGGGAATATGAAAAAATTGAAGAAACAAGAATTTATAGTGGTTCAAGCTTATAACAAACTCTACATCCACTACTTTAGCTCCCCACTAAGGATTTCAAACAATTCCCTACTGAATTCTTCCTTTTTCTAGGCTAAGGATGCAACCGTTACAATGGATCAAAGCTTTCTACCCAAAGCTTGATCAAAGTTCACTCTTTTACAATGAATGATTTGCAAACACAGAAAAATCCTCTCAAAGATGAATTTGTTTGCCCAATTACAAATGCTCGCAACCCCAAACTTGAATCTAAAGATTACAATGAAAATACACAAGTTGGGTTTATAAGGGTTTGACTCTAAAGGCTCAAAGTGGTTGGATTTTGCTTGAATGCTTGTGAGTTGATCAATAGTTGTTGTAGCAGCTTTGGGGACTTGTATTTATACCCTCTCATTGAATTCTAACTGTTTGGGTGGTTGAGGTCATCAATATAGCTGTTGGGGACCATTTTTTCCACAATAAATGTTGTCTGGTGACCAACCATATCGGTACGCAAAGAGCCGTGTCGGTACCTGTCAAAAAAGAAAGAGCAGTTGTGCAATGGTGTATCGATACACGTATAGGCGTATCGAAACGGACAAAGTGTAAAATCAGGGGCATATCAATACGGTGTAGTCGTATCGGTACGAGTTTTGCTCACTAGAATCTGAGGTGAAAAATTGCATCGGTATGCCTAAGGGGCGTACGAGTAACTAAAATCAAAGTTGTTGATTCCAATAACTGATAAGGCAACGGTTAAAAAATGAAATGCGAAGATTTTGAAGATCTCAACACACTGTATCGATACGGTGGTGACCGTGTCGGTACACTTAAGCGATATCTTAAACCCATATGAATGCCGTATCGAAACGGGTGTAACCGTATCTATACGCATAGCTTAAAACACGAGCCCAGGTGAAGGCCGTATCGAAACGAGCTTAGCCGTATCAAAACAGTTTGCAAAATTAAATTCTAATAGTGAAAATTCTTATCTATACGCCTGGGCGTATTTGTTGAATTTGGCTTTGAAACACTTAGAAAAATTTTGGGTTTAAGTCTTGGACTTAGAAAAACTTTTCCTTGTCATTTTGTGAGACTTTTGAGTACTTAAAAATTTAGCTTTTATATTTTGGTCCTTTAACAATTTGTTATATCAAAATCGAATATAGGTTTTACAAGATTGTTAGCTATAGTGCCTTAGGGCCTATTGTATGAACATGATATATTGGTTATTGAATTTATTATTATAATAAATTGGTAAAGTTCACAAATGGTCACTAAACTTTAGTTAATTATTTAATTTGTAACCAAACTTCTAATTGATTCAATGTTACCATTAAACTTTATATTTTCACATTCAAATAATTTAGTCCTAATTCAAAAAATAATAATAAATTTAACCCTCAATATTTACATATTATTTCAATTTGGCCCTATTTTAAATAAAAATAATTTAACCCCAAACCCTAAACTTAAAACCCTAAATCCAAAGCACTAAACCTAAAACCCTCAATCCATAAACACAAAACAGAAAACCCATAAACTCGAAAACTAAACACTAAAACCATAAACCTAGAATGCACTGCTCTGCTGCAACCAATTTTAAATGCACCGCTCTGCTGCAACCAAATTTGAATGCACTGCATTAAACAATATTGTTTAAATGAATTCCTAACAGCTAACAAATATTAATAAAGATTATCCTCCGGTGTGTGAAAGTTGCACTGAAAAGCTACCTACATTATAATTGTACTTTCATTCAAGATATTCGAAATGATGGATAGAGCTAAATCCTGCATTTATTCAATATAATGTTATTACTATAACTAATATATTAACAAAACTTTAAAAGAAAATTGCCCTTAGACACTCATGAATCATGATGTAACAAACAAATTCTGCTATAAACTTTTATGTACAGAGTAATCTTTCTTACCTCTACTTCAGGCATCACTTTTCCAGATACTTGCGAGTGTACGATAATTTAAGTACAAGAAGTAGGCCTATTGAATCCTTGCTTTCGCTCTGAAAGATGTTTTTCCCAGGATTTTTGCCCTTGCTATCCTTAAAAACGGTCTAAATCTTTTTGCCCTTAAGTTCGGTTCCTTAGTTGACGGGGCTTGGTGTTGGAACATCCAATTGCGCAGGCGTCTCTTTGACTAGGAAGTTGATTTGTGGTCTAATTTTGTCAATACAATTAACCATTGTCAACCTGGGCTCTTAAAATCGGATAGTATCCGTTGGGTGGCACCCTCTTCGGGTATCTACAGTCATAAATCTTTTTGTAAGCTCCTCTCTCCTAATCAACAATGTCAAGACAAATTGTGCAAGTCTGTGTGGGCCAATTTAGCCCCTCCGAAGGTGGAAGCCTTTGTGTTAAATGTCAAAATGAAATATACAAAAGCTTTGTTACATAGCATATTTCGAGACAAAGACAACCAATACTAATAAGTTTTCTAGGTGTTGATCCTCTTGTGGCATCATGGAGACATAAGCAACATGAAAAAGCAAGGTCGAGAGAATTGTGGGAAGATATAATTATCTCAATCAAATCTTCAAGCCAGAGAAAAGTCTTCCGGTGTATTAATACATTTTTCAGTGCAATGAAAATGTCATTGGTAGTTGCACCCAACAAAGAAAAATGACATAGGGAAATCACTCATTTAGTACTTAAGTTTTTGATTATTTGTAAATTAGTCCACGTAGCTTAATTATAAATATGTCTAACCATTTCAATTCATAATCATCTAGAAAATCAGTCAATAGTTGTTTCATTCTTTTTTTCAAGAGAGAGTTTTCATTGTTCTTCCTTGATAGATAAAGATAAGTTGTAATTCTTATTTTCTTATGGTGAATTTCTTTTATTTTTGTTGTTGTGTTTACCTTATACAATTTAAAGAGTTTTTACGTAAAATTTATGTCTTTTTTATCTTTATTGTTATTTTTTCAAATTATTGGTTACGATTTTATTTTATTCGACTACAGCCTATGCATTACAAAGTTATCGCTAACTTCCTGAGTGGAAGTGTTAATGCCATGAGCAAAGCTTTAGGGACACTAGCAAACAACAACAAAAGTGGAATAGACTGTAGCTTCCAGCCAAAAGATTTGGAAACCTACATCAATCAATATAAAAGTATTAGGATCCACTAACAAAGTTCGGCTTTATCTAACACCCCATTTATTATAATTATTGTGAAATACTTAAACCGATTCATTCAATAAAATTATGTATGATATTTATTTATATATTTGTGTACATTATATCTTTTAAATTTGAATTACAAGTAAAATTAAATATCGTCTTATTATTACGTAATGATATAACAAATCATATGTTGTATTATAAGGTTGATTGCAATAAAGAAACAATTTATATTAGTTGGTAATTTAAATAAGTTTGTAGTTCATAAAATTATTCCGAATAAATAATTTATAAAAGACTATTATTTTACCTAAAATTAAAAAAAAGATAACATATATTACAGATAAATTCACATGTAAAGTTCAAAATGAAAGGCACACTTTATCAATATAAACATTCATAATAGATTCTTAAATATTCTATAATTTTTTTCATTAAAACTCATGAAAAACACACTTCGTCAGCTGTGCTTTATACTTCAACCAATAGAAAATCATCCTCTTGTTAATTAACTTCCGTAAATCAATTTGGGAGGTGTTATTTGGATAAAAAAAATCCTCAATCCCAATTAAATAGTTGATATTTTAAAAAACCTTTTAACCTTATTTCATTTAATGCACTTGATCTCGTTATAAAATATTATTCTATTTAACTCTAATATATATTTTTATATTATTGTTACATCCAAAAAATTTTAAATACCCTTTGGTTCCTTCAGATCTGATAAACATTAGAGATGATTCACGAAAACTGTCTCTATAAAAGAAGATTCATTCGGAGACTGATGATTCACGATAACTATATCTACACGATTTCACGTGCTCAACATACAAAGCCTAAATATTCGAAAGTTGGACCAATCTCTGATCCATAACTGATTAAAACTATAACTAGTTAAAACTACTGCTATAAAAGAGTGCAATGGGAGATGAAACCTCGCATCTAGAAAATAAAAAGCCCTAAGAAGAACTATGATTGACCATTTGTGGAATGCTGAAAATCACTCGAACGATAAATTCCTCGAGAATTTTAAATTTAAATTCATAATTATCCCATAGAAGTCTCGCACCGCAATAACCTCCTCGCTTTAATTCAAGCCGACCTTGCCTTCAAATGAGCCCCCACTCGTAAACTCTGAACAGCTTGCAACAATCTTCTTCTCCATCCTTGCAACAGTTTTAGAAATTGTCCTCAACGTATTGTAGAACAAACATGAGCAGTCAAAGAGCACGATGTCCCAAGACTCTCTAATTCATAAAAATAGGTTGTCATCGGTGCGGAAGAACACACGCGCAGCTATAAATATGGCCCTCAGAATTGTCTGAATTAATGCAGATGCCTCTTGGCGTTCCAGTGGTCATGAAGACAACTTCCTTAGACGCTTCGTATCAAATTATAAACACTAATCTTTTAACTTGCATCATTTTAAATATTTTCAAAACTTTTAGAATTCTCCATATGAAGATATCCTAAAAAATACAATACCATTACATTGAACACTTCTTGCTTGCATAAAATTATTTTAGTGATTAGAAAAGCTCCTCTCTGTTTTACAAAATATTGTTTACTATCACAATTATTAAATTATGTTGTATTCGCCATGCTAGTAAAAATTATTATTTATTTAAATGATAATTTGTTCTGAAGCAAGTCATTTAATCATTTATAATTTTCTAATAAAACTATTTTTTAAAAGATATTTAAAAAAAGTTAGGTAAAATACTTGTAAGAGTAAAATAACTAGAGATGATCATTTTGCTCGAACTCGATGTGTTTCGATTCAATTTGATTTTATAATATCATTTTTTTAAAATCAGGTTCAAATTGGGTAAGGTCGACTTTTATGAAAGATACACTAGTTTGAATTTAAGATGAAAAATGCTCTACTCGTGATAATAGTGTCATTTCTTTTATATATTTAGAGATAATTGTTATAACACCATTCTATATTTTTTAATTATGTCCCTTTTTTAGAGAATAAAAATATTTTTTATATATTTTATCATATCGAATCATATTGGTTTTGGGTGGAAGAGTATTATTTACCAATTTATAAAAATTAATATTTTAATTTTTATTGAATTAATAAGTGATATAAAACTGTATCAATATTATTTATCATCCTATTCTAATACAAAATAATATATATGTTCAATTTCAAATTTAAATAATTTTCACATAATTACATATTATACTACTCGAATCCAAATTACATATACAAAACATGTCACTACTGCCACTAAGACCACTCTTATATTAAATAGATACCAATTTAAATAATATTAAATATCTTAAACAACAATTTTATAATTTATTGATTATTCCGAGCTATATATATTTTTTCACCTAAAAAGTATTTTCTTTTTGACAAACAAAAAGTATTTTGTTTTTGAAACATCATTTTTGTTTCATCCTCATCCTGGATCTACATATTTCTGGGTCTATACGAACCATAAAGTTTCTAATTGTGTTCGCGTGACAAATTATAAGTGATATAAACTGAATTAATTTTGGATGGACGGCGAGTTGGCGTGCAGTTGAAAGTTCACACATCAAAGCCGAACCCTAGAACCTTATTCCCTCGGTGTTGCCCTGCAAAATGGCAGATAATTTGGGGGGAAATCAATTTCATTTTCCGTAACTGAAGAAGAAGAAGAAGAAGAAGAGAGCGAGAGAGATTGCTTCCTTGCAGTTATTATCAAGTCATGTGGACGAATGTTTTTAGAATCGTATGTCGCTTCTTTCGTTTCTCTTTTAATTTCCATGTTTTGTTTTAAATTTCTTTTCTCCTGATTGAACTAGATTTTTTTTGGTGCTGTTTAATTCTATAATTCATTTGCGAACTAGATAATAATTTCCTGATCAACTAGTTTGAAGTTCGACTAACCTTGCAATGCTTAAGGTTTTCATTCTAGCTATCTTATTTGCGGACTAGCTGCTAGGTATTTTTACTCTCAATTTCCTTCTGCTTTATTTGTTTTTATCATTGCATTGAAAAATGCTGTGCAAAATTTTGAAGGTGATAAAGAAACTTTAAGTTATATTAAAGGATTGGCAATCTATCCGGCCCACTAATAATAGGTTTACATACTTCGTTTAAAGGGGATTGATCATCATATGCACATATGCTTGACTTTTTAAGCATTTTTATAATGTTGCCTTCGAAGTTTGCATTTAACAAAGATTTTGAATTTTAGTACCCAGAAGATTAAACCATTTCTGTAACATGGAACATGGACTATTTCTGCAGGGAGGTCTCAGTCAAGTATCATGGTTCCAGTTTCTCCCTGTTGAATCTGAATTAAATTCTCTTCCAGACAAAAGGTTAGTAACCGGCACATCTGTTTCTTCTTATCTTTCTACACTTCTCTTGGAGCTTTTAAGAGGTAAATTATCAGAGTAACAGTGAAAACAACCTGTTATTTATGATTTGTTCTTGTGGTTGCACAGAATAAAAGTAGAGCAGAAAGATGCCGCTACATTGTTAGTTCTCTCATCCCATCTGCAGCTGCAGAAGGAGGGATTTCTTAGTGCATGGACCAATTCCTTTGTTGGTCCCTGGGATCCATCTCAAGGCCTGCACAATCCAGGTTAGGGTCCAATCTTTGCTCTGTGAGACTGTGACAATGAACTTTTCTGTGTTTTAACTTTGAAAAAAAAAGAGATAAGATACACTGATTTTTTATATCTGATGGAGTTTTTCTATGTCTATTAGATGAGAAAATTAAGCTATGGCTTTTCATCGCGGGACGCCATGCTTCTGTTGTGGATTCTGCACAATCTGCAGTGTCCAGGTTAAGAGGTATCACATAGCCCCGAGACTTTACTGTTGACTTAGTTCTTTTCTTTTCTTTAGTTATATGTATTTAGCACTTGTTTATTAGGGGCTTTGTAGATTAGAATGGCACTCTTCTTTCAGTACCAAGTTTCCTTTTGTTATCCACATGGCACTTATGCTGTACTTTCAGTATGAATGCATTGTTTTTTACTCACCTATTTATTTTGTTGAAGTTGTTGCTTCTGGACTTTGGTTGGCTCCTGGTGATTCAGAAGAGGTTGCAGCCGCCCTTTCTCAGGCTTTAAGGAATCGCATCGAAAGGTTTGTTTCATCCCTTGCTAGACCATAAGCAGTATGTTGTCTTGGACGAGTCTTGACTAGACCTGTCCACATCAAACCAGAACTTGGACCTGATTTTGAGGCATGAGTCTGACCTAAATTAGTATTTAGTTAATAGAAGTAATTTCATTTCAATTTTATTCTGAAAATGTGTAAATAATTAACAACACAATATATTTTTGATGTTTTTGAATAGTCAAACGGGATTATTGGGCTTGATGGATCAGGCTGAGCCTTGGGCAAGAAAATTTAATAGTCAACCCTGCTTGGCCTGGCCCAGCCCATGGACTGGTCTATTCTTGTTCATGGCTAATTTAAACTTTACAGGGGTTTTCTGGGACTCTCCTACATGAGATTTGGTGATGTATTTTCAAGGTATCATCCTCCACAAATTGAAGAATCTATCAGGTATGTTTATATTTATTGTCAATTGGTGGTAATTTAATTTGTACAAGTAGATATTGTGCGGCTCAAAAGGTCATGGTTACTGCTATCACATTAACATATAAAATAAATAAATAAGTAAATAAATTATTTAATGGTTATGTATGTGAAAGACTTGCTATGCTGCTATGAGTATCATTGTTATGGGGATAAGAATCTGATGCAATTTGAAATGTTAAATGTCAGTTTAAAGCATTCTGCATTTCTAATGTCTGTTGGAATTACTCATGTTTTACGATTATCCTTTTTCTTAAGTTAAATATACAAAAGCCGAAAGGAATTCGGTGGTGTTATTTTCTTTGTTATCTCATGTGCTTCAATTTGTTTATGGTGCAGCCTAACTTTCACGTGCTTATTTGTGTCATGGTTTCTATTGATTCCTTAATTCATGCTTTTTGCTATATATATTAAATGCATTGCCGTGTCACTAAATTAATCTACATGATTGTACTTTATCAATTGCCTTCTAACGACTTGAGTTAAAAATTATATTTTTAGATTGTGAGAGTATTTTTTTAATCCTGTTTAGCATTTATTCTCTTTTTGAAAGAATATAGATGCTGGATTTCTGTAATTATAAATACACTTTTCTATACTCTACCTTTCTCATGAAACTTACATTAGTGTGTCTTGATCTACCCTTGGAAGAAGGGGGGAAAGGAAAAAAATTCTTCTAGACACCAATAAGGAATGAGAGGTTCCTACAGCAATGATCCATTCTATGGAAAAATGGTTATATCCATGTCAATCAATTTCTTTGAGTCTTACTGTAAAGCCCTCTTTGCAACTTGCATCTTTCTCTTACTATTGATTCCGTAGATGATCATGCCATTGCCATAAACCCCTTTTTTTGGATGCAACATAGCAATTTTTTGGTGTCACTACCACAATTCAGTCAAAGGCTAATAGTTGCACCTCCAAGCTTGTAGTACTTGAGGCCTATGATGTTTGCTCCACTTCTGCCATGACTTAGAATGCATCCTTTTCTTGTGGTTGTTCTTTCTTAGGAATGCCATTGCTACCTAGTAGAGGAAGAAGAAGCGGGTTGCCACTTATATAAAAACCAAGAGAGAGAGGGACTTCAAAGAGATAAATCGAATAAAGTGGAAGTGACAATAAACAAAAACAACAGATAAACATAGATGAAATATATAAATAAAACGATGAAGGTAGGTTATGCA
The DNA here is from genome assembly GCA_019671005.1 of Hibiscus mutabilis. Taxonomy (NCBI): domain Eukaryota; kingdom Viridiplantae; phylum Streptophyta; class Magnoliopsida; order Malvales; family Malvaceae; genus Hibiscus; species Hibiscus mutabilis. The sequence continues at coordinate 15,205,822 of CM033719.1, forward strand.
AATCCTGTTGCTTACATGTTTTTGCGTTTTCCATGCAAATAGTCGTTTGGGTAGAAGAGAACTACATATGAGTAAAAACAATGCAATTTTCTTTGTAGAAGCCAAAATTTTACTTGGAATAGGTCACCAAAAATATCGCACAACAATTTACAAATTTGCTAAGATTTGAACAGAGGGATCTATGTGGCAATAATGTGAAAAGGATTCATACAACGTTGGAATTTTAATGCAATATCTTTTAACACCTCTCTCAACAACGCGTGATAGGAGGATTTAATTTTTAACAATTGAAAACTTGAGAAATAAATTGTTCAAATTGAAAGTTGCAGGAGGTTTTAGCTAAAGGGCTTTAAGCATAAGGATGTTTTTTAGATGTGCATTCTAGTTTAATCATCTTTTGTTGAGTCCTTGAATTGCATTTGATAACTACTGAAGTAAGTCAACATACAATGTCAAACAAGGCTAAATTTATGGTAAATATCTTGATTGCTAAATTTATGGTAAATTTTTTAACTGTGCTATATAGTTTATGCACCTCATTTAAACTGCTATAGTTGAAGTCTACTCTGTTTTCATTCTTGAATTAAATTTTTTTGTTTGGAATGTTGATGTCTGGGTATCCATCTCCTATGCTTGTTGGGCGGATTTCCAGAATCACAGTAGTCTACTTAATCACTGTCACCAATTGGGTATTTCATTTCCTTGTTCTTTCTTGACCGATCAATTTCTACTTGTTTTCCTTTTCCTATTCTCCTTTTGTTCTCTCCTCGATCCTTCTGTTGTCTCCACTATCTACATTTACTTTTTGTTGCCCCCGATTGAGCCCTCCAACCAAAGATTCTCATCAAGTTGGCCCTTTGACCAACGAAAATGTTATTGACTGTTAAAATTCAACTGTCTTGTACACATGGCAGTTAACCATTTTTCTCTTCGGTCCAGTTGGCATGCCACATGTTTTATGATGCTGGCGTGGCAATTATTTTTCTCAATAGGATTAATAGTTTTATTAAATTATCATATTAATTAAGAGTCAATTTTTCCTTTAAATTTTTAAACAAAAAAAATGAACTTTTCTCCCAAACCCCAAACTCGAAAATTGTTGCCACTCTTCACAACTGTCGTCAAGCCTTTTCTTCGGCAACCAAGAAGCTCTCCACCTCCTCAACAAGCATGTCGGTGTATTTTCTTAGAAGATTTCCCTAAATCCTTTAAACCGAGATCGAACCTTGATCCTTTTACTCATCAGATCTGCAACGTTCACTATCAGATCATCGCCGAATTGAAGCTTTGGACTATCCTCATTCAGGTCTTCTTCACCGCCCGCAGGGTCGTCCCTAAGGGTGGGCCATAAGGGCGACGGCCCAGGGCCCACCTTTTATAATTATAAGTGTTTAATTTTTTTGATCAAAAGTGTTTAATTTTTCTCCAATATTTGTTATTAGGGTCCAATTTTTTTAATACTTGTTATTAGGGGTCAACTATTAAAATTTATTTTTTTTTCAATACGTGTTATTAGGGGTCCATTTTTTTCAATAATTGTTATTAGGGACCTAATTTTTTTTCAATATTTGTTATTAGGCCTATCTTAAAATTCATTTTTTTTCAATATTTGTTATTATGGATCCAAATTTTTGCAATGCTTGTTATTAGGGGCCCATTTTTTTCTTCTAATACTTGTTATTAGGGGCCTACTCTTAAAATGCAATTTTTTTCAATATTTGTTGATAGGTACATACTATTAAAATTTATTTTTTTTCCATTACTATTTATTAGTCTCAATTTTTTTTCTAATATTTGTTGTTAGGAGCCTACACTTAAAATTCATTTTTTTCAGTATTTATTATAAGGGGCCTAACTTTTAGGTTCGCCCGTAGGCCGCCAAAATCTCAGGAACGGGCATGACCGTCCGGATTTTGAGAAGAGTCCCCAAGCATCCTGGAATGGATTTGGCCGAGACCTAAAGGAGCTTTCATCTTCTCCTTATTGGATATTTCTCTATTTCTTGTTTGATTTTAAATTTTTAATTCTTCTGGGTTTTCCCTTCTTCGCAAGTTTAGGATTTCTCAAGGTCATGGATTTTTTTTATTTGCTTTAAGTATTAGTTGATTTTTTTTAATTCTTCTTGTTTAGATTCTAAAAGCTTAATGTCCAGTTTTCATATGGTTGTTTTTAATTTTGTGAGACGATCAGGCAATAGAACAACCCACAAACTAGCAGATTTTGGCTTGAATTGCTTGTATTTGTATGAGTTTTGGGTGGATTATCCAGACTTCTTACATCATTCGGTAATGTCAGATATTATCCATTGATAAATGAAATTTGCACTATTAAAAAAAAAGCTTATGGTTCGGGAGTGTGGGTATCGATTAAGTTTATAGTCATTCTGATTTCTCAGGTTCGATTAAGTTTTATGTTTTGATGGAATTTCTTAGTTCTTGTTGTGGTTGAGTTTGTTGAACGCAATGGTGAAAGTAATTGTGAATTGCATGTGATAACAGTGGTGAGTGCAAGATTGGAAATGGTGATGGTGGAAGGGTATGGATTATTTTGATGGTGGCTTTGGCAGTGTGTAATAGTATGAGGTTTAGATGAGAGTGATTTGAGATACTTGGGTTAGCTGGGAATGTGTTTTTTTAACTTTAATTAATATGATCGTTTAATTAGATTTATTAATCCTATCCATCAAAAGAATTTTTTTTTTTGAAAATTGTCATGTCAGCATCAAAAAACATGTGGTATGCCAGTTGGACCAAACTTTCAAAGTAAAACTTGGTTAACTGCCACTTGGAAAAAAGTGTTAAATTTTAGTGGTTAATAATGTTTTCTGTTGGTCAAAGGGCCAACTTGATGAGAATTGTTGCGTGTGATAAGTGCTACGCAATTGTGCAAGTATACACGTCGCAAGTAATAAAGTGATATGAGTATCGAGTATCGTCTCCACAGGGATTGGTTTGGGCCACTTTGCTTAAGTTAAAAAGTAAAAACACAATTAAAGGAGTTTAACTAATAACTAAACTAGAAAGCAATAAAGTAAAAGAAAAGATGAGATCGATTGAGAGAGATAGGCTAGGTTATCGTGAGTTGAGGTGTGATAGCCGATTGGATTGTCTTGGTAAAAGAGTGCACGGGCAACTCGGGCTTGCCGTGGGCGACTTGCACAACGGGGTTGCCTTGGCAACTAATTGATGGTTGCCTCGGGCGACTAGTTGGGCAACTACTTGGGCGATCGGGCAGCAACTTCAAGGTTCGGCGGAGCGTTCTTCAATGGTTTCTTCTTATCCCTAAGTCGAAACTCTAGCTACTTGTGCATGCCTTGATAATACATCCTCGCGAATCAAGGGTGAACAACAACCAATCTTGCACTCCTCTTAGCCGTTGAAATCCTTAACTTATTCCTGCCGGATTAATCTTCACCATCATTGGATTGAATAAAGATCATATTCATTCGCTTTCTTGAATCTAACTCTCCCGATATTAGATAAATGGATGAAATCACGAGATCCTCTCCCAATTCACTCGCAAAACAATAATAAGAATCAAGAATGAATAAACCTTGAAATAGAAAAGTACAAACTCTTATTACCTAAACAAAAACCAATAGTTTCTCACAACCACAAAACACAATAACCATAGCCGATCAAGTTAGTTCATGGTTGGGTTCAAAAGATATACAAAGAATAATCCCCAAACCATGAATCTAATAGAAGCAAAGAAGAAGAAGAAGTCGAAATTCCCTAATGCTCTCTTTGTCGAAATTTCCCCCTTGCTCTCTCTTTTTTGGATTGTCGAAATCTCCTTGCTATTTATAGGCTAGGCCAAAGTCCTTCTTTGAGGAGGAGTTTGAGTTGGAATTAAATTATCTTTAAAGAATATAATTCTTTATTATAATTTTATTCCTATTAGAACTTCTCCTATCTTCTTGGAATTTAATTCTTCTTTAATCTCTCGCATGGCAATCAAATTCCTTTGGGCTTGGGCCTTGCTCCATGTCATCTTGGGCTTGTAAAGTCATTAATTTCGACATCCCTATTGCATTTTTTTCTTTGTCGACAAATGCCATGGCAACTGCCTCGCGCCTCCTTCATGCATTGCCCCCGCAACTAGCTCGGCAATCTAGCATTGCAAACTAGCTGCTTTGCTTTGGCAAGTGATCCTGCACATACACACACAAAAACACACCAAAGCAAGATCTTTTTCCACAAAAAATCACCAAGTTATGTAATCAAGCTCAACGGTGGAAAGAAACATGAATTAATGCATGAATGACTAATTATGCAACTATTATGAGCTTAAGTCTAACAATAATATGAGTAAAAAGGGTAATAAAAATAGTACTTTTTGAACACTTATCACGCCCCAAACTCAAACTATTGCTTGTCCTCAAGCAATGCAAACTAACAATTACCCGCCAAGACTTTAATCATCAAAGACATGCTTCAAACTTGAATTCAAACCTCGAACCGTGGCACAAAGTATGATCACCTTTTATTTCTGATAACACAAAAATTACCCTAACCAAACTATAGTGCTCGTGACAATGTGTGTGCGTAGTTGTGAACAAGTTGATTTTCAAGATTCTATGTGAACTACAGGCTTTTTATTAATTCAATTATCGGGTATTTATTTTTATTTTCACTAGAGCCAATTTCGGGCACCTCTAGCAAAGTAAGCAATTCCTCATTTTATTTTAGTCGACTAGAGCCAATTTCGGGCACCTCTAGCGATTCTTTAATGTGCATTAACTACTAGAGCCAGCTTTGCACCTCTAGCAAGAAAGTGTATTTACTACTAGAGCCAGCTTTTGGGCACCTCTAGCAAGAAATTAACTTTAATTTTCAATTTTAAATTTACCCAAATTTTAAGCAACCTAAGTTCACTAAGTTTCTTTGAATCAACAACCCACAACCGTAAAAAAAATTCAGCATCATAGTAAAACTCCAAGTTCTTTTCATGCAATCCTAAAATTAAAGGTTATTTCAATTAAGTACAAAGGGCAAAAATTCATCATTGGATATTCAACAAGTCTTAAGCAATTAAATCAAATTAAAGGCATGGCAAGTAACATATGCAACCTATATGTGATTGCTAAAGATGAATGCAACTAAACATGAAACTAACTAGAAACCAACACCCCCAAACTCGAGAGAAGCATTGTCCTCAATGCATGTAAGAGTGAAACAAAATTTAAAAGAAACTAAATGAAATGAGTTAGTCGAGAGGTCGCCACCTCGATTGATGAGTTTCCTTCGTGCCGCTTGCTTGATTCAATTTTTCGGTCGCTGGTTGAATGCTTGAGGCTGGTACCGCGTGAATAGCATTGCCTTGATTTGGTCCATGTTTGCCGATGCAGTTTACTTGCATGTGCATCGAGAGTTGCCGGCCATTGTTGTTGCTCGGCATCGCCAGCCTTTCCGTGGTTGTTGTTGTGGCGAGTAGTCGGCAAAAAATTTCCTTATCATGGTGGTTGTGAGTCTTGTTGTGGAAAAGAAAAAATAAAGAAAACCGAAACTAAAGATAATGAAGAAAAATAAAATATATCCTAAAAATAAAGAGAAAAAAATAACAAAAATAATAGAACAAAATAGTTCAAAAATAAAAATAAAAATAAATGTATCGTAGTTGCCGTGGCGCCGAGGGTTGCCGAGGCATGCACATCCATGGTTGCCGAGGCGCCGTGGGTTGCCGAGGCGCGCGCGGCCCATGGTTGCAGAGGCGCGGCGTGACGTGAGTTGTTGCGTGTTGAAGGTTGCCGCTTTCGATACTTTTATAGTCCATCCGCACCTCCATCGGGTGATAATATTGCCCAAAAAGAGTTTGGCAAATGTGCTTGCCACTACTCCCTTTTTGCTACCATGGTGGAGGTGTCTTTCTTCTTTGTTCGCTTGTAGTCCATGTATACTCTCCACCTTGCTACTATTCCCCGAAGGCACAAATATATTAATAGGAAAATTATATCCATTCTCAACCATTCAATTACCTCATTCTTGTCGACTTCTATCATGGTTGGATGTAGCCTTTGTTGTCGTGGGCAATTGTTGCTCAAGCCAATTGCCGTGGCAATCGCTTGTCAAATTTTTCTAAGTCAAGGGAAGAATCAATTTTCAAGAGCTTTATGAATCCAAACACCTTTTTCTTTTGGCCTCTCAAACATCTCCATCAAGAGAGATTTCGATGGCTTCAAATCTACCAACCTCGGTTCCTCAAGACATACCCGCAATGGACGAGGTGAGTTTTTAAAGAATTCAAAAGGTTCAACTATTACCCGCTCATATTCCATTGGCAAAGTATTATCATCTCGTTGATCTTGTATGTGGTCGTAATTGTCGTGGCAATTGTAGATGAGAGCAATCTATAGATTCCGCTTTCAACATCAACGCTGTAACCTTCTCGGCATCGTTCTCGAAATTTGTCAGTAGTATTGTTGTTCTCGCCACACCGAGTGTTGTCGCGCATTGCTCGCTCAGGCTCTCAATCATTGCCGAGGCAATTTGTTGTTCAAGCCCATCATGTGTTGGGCAGTCTCTCTCATTGGCATCCTCTTGACTTTGAGGTTCTAGTTGTTCTTCACACATCGGAGAGATTTCTTTGTATTGCTCTCTTATCCTCTTGCCTTGGGACGCCAAGTATCCCTAGGAATGAATTGTTGGTGCATGTTATCCATGACATATGTGGATCTCCCCAATTGATCTTCCAATCCCCTAAGGTTGCATCCCACCGAGCTATCCTCGTATCCATAGATTTTGATAGTTCTCGAATCTCTTCAATTGATCCGCCAAGTCTAGCCAAGGAAGCTAGTAACGCTTTCCAAGGAATTGGAATGCTCTTGAAAAGGACTACATTGCCATGGCATATCTCATTTGTCGCGACAAAATTGTTATGGTAAAAAAAATTTTGAGCTTTTTGACCATACCATGAAGAATTTTGCTGCTGGTTCCCTATGGTCCTCCATGTAGTTATATGCACCAAAAATGTGAGGGCAATTTTCAAACACATGATGTTCTCCACACATAGCACAAGATTTTTCCACGGTATAAGTTCTTTGGGCTTTTCTCGGTTGGTATAGGTAATCATCAAAGGGTGCAAGAAACTCTTGATTGGATTGATTCATATCTTCCAACATCATCTCTCGAATAGATTGGCTTTTATTTCCCGACATGTTGATGTCCCTTAACTTGTAGCGCACCTTTTTTTTTTTTTTTTGATAAAACAAACAAAAAGAAAAGTTAGTAAAACTAATAGAAAAAAATGCAATAACAAAAACAACTAACACCAATTGCCAATCCCCGGCAACGGCGCCAAAAACTTGTTGCGTGTGATAAGTGCTACGCAATTGTGCAAGTATACACGCCGCAAGTAATAAAGTGATATGAGTATCGAGTATCGCTCCACAGGGATTGGTTTGGGCCACTTTGCTTAAGTTATCGACCGTGAAAAGTAAAAACACAATTAAAGGAGTTTAACTAATAACTAAACTAGAAAGCAATAAAGTAAAAGAAAAGATGAGATCGATTGAGAGAGATAGGCTAGGTTATCGTGAGTTGAGGTGTGATAGCCGATTGGATTGTCTTGGTAAAGAGTGCACGGGCAACTCAGTTGCCGTGGCGACTTGCACAACGGGGTTGCCTTGGCAACTAATTGATGGTTGCCCGGGCGACTAGTTGGGCAACTACTTGGGCGATCGGGCAGCAACTTCAAGGTTCGGCGGAGCGTTCTTCAATGGTTTCTTCTTATCCCTAAGTCGAAACTCTAGCTACTTGTGCATGCCTTGATAATACATCCTCGCGTGAATCAAGGGTGAACAACAACCAATCTTGCACTCCTCTTAGCCGTTGAAATCCTTAACTTATTCCTAAGCCGGATTAATCTTCACCATCATTGGATTGAATAAAGATCATATTCATTCGCTTTCTTGAATCTAACTCTCCCGATATTAGATAAATGGATGAAATCACGAGATCCTCTCCCAATTCACTCGCAAACAATAATAAGAATCAAGAATGAATAAACCTTGAAATAGAAAAGTACAAACTCTTATTACCTAAACAAAAACCAATAGTTTCTCACAACCACAAAACACAATAACCATAGCCAAATCAAGTTAGTTCATGGTTGGGTTCAAAAGATATACAAAGAATAATCCCAAACCATGAATCTAATAGAAGCAAAGAAAGAAGAAGAAGTCGAAATTCCCTAATGCTCTCTTGTCGAAATTTCCCCTTGCTCTCTCTTTTTGGATTGTCGAAATCTCCTTGCTATTTATAGGGCTAGGCCAAAGTCCTTCTTTGAGGAGGAGTTTGAGTTGGAATTAAATTATCTTTAAAGAATATAATTCTTTATTATAATTTTATTCCTATTAGAACTTCTCCTATCTTCTTGGAATTTAATTCTTCTTTAATCTCTCGCATGGCAATCAAATTCCTTTGGGCTTGGGCCTTGCTCCATGTCATCTTGGGCTTGTAAAGTCATTAATTTCGACATCCCTATTGCATTTCTTTGTCGACAAATGCCATGGCAACTGCTCGGCGTCTCCTTCATGCATTACCCTCGCAACTAGCTCAACATTGCTTTGGCAAGTGATCCTTGCTTTGCAAGTGATACACACACAAAAACACACCAAAGCAGCATCTTTTTCACAAAAATCACCAAGTTATGTAATCAAGCTCAACGGTGGAAAGAAACATGAATTAATGCATGAATGACTAATTATGCAACTATTATGAGCTTAAGTCTTTGCAGGAGAGCACAACCTACAATTGAGTTCATCTTCTCTGCTACAGAAGAATCTATTTTTGTACATGCTATAATATCCTCAAAGTTCGTGAAGCCTGGCATCTTACTTTTCTAGCAGATTGCGTTTGGGTAGCTTTATGATTTCCCCTCTAATATGCTCTGATACGATTTTAATTCTATTTTCAGGCATATCCGGACACTTTCAACTGGTGATATTGAAAAAGTGTTGGAGCATTCTTCTAACAATACCAGTTACCTTCTTCCTGGTTTGTTTATTCTCTTCCCGATTTTAGTTTTTAAAAATGACTTTGAAGAGGTTTCTGCTTGTGCTTTTGTATGTGTAAACACGTGTGATCAAGCTGATATAACTGACCATGTTATCTTGTATGATTTGTTAGCTAAATTTCTTGTTTTTTAGAATACCAGGTTATTCATTATGTCAACCTGATTTTAAAAGGTCTGTTATGCAATTTTTGCTGCATTGAGAAGCTTTGTGATTTTGTTTATTTTGATGTTTGGTTATAGTGATAATTTCCCCACATGGAACGTGTGGAAGGCTCACAGGATGTTGCCCAAACGATCTTGTCAAGCAAGTCTATTTCAGGTGGACTTTATTTATAATCTGTTCGTTTGTACTTTTACATTATTGCCTTCCTCTTTGGGTTGTTTTCAACTTACTCACCCCCCTATACTGATCATGCTTGGATTAATATTTTCCTTCTGTTGTTAAATTTCTTTTTTTTCAGCAACTCTGGAAAAATTGGTCTACCATATCATACTTCTCAAAGTTCTGGTTGCCAGTTGAGAGGCCAAAACTGCTATGTTAAAGTTAGTCTTGGATACTCAAAATATAGAAGTGATAAGTCACTGAACCCAAATCCCGATCATATCAGGAATTTACCCAAGCACCAGTCTACTGACGCATATACAATGGGAAGCGGTGACCAAAAGGGATCACTTGATCCCTTATCATTATACGAGAAAACATTTATCTATCCACCTGAGGCTGTGCTTGTCCCCGTCTTGCAAACATCATTTGCTAGATCCTCTTTGAGAAGGTATGTTTGAATTCTGTGGTAACATATTGGTGCCAGTGTTGATTTGTGCACAATTATCTAGCTTGAAAACTAGCAAGACCAACTTTTTCAAGCAGGTGGTATCTAGCATTTTTGTGATTAATAAAGCAGAATCCTTTCAAGACATTTCATACTGTTTTTTGGTTACGCTTTGTAAAGATGAATTGATGTTAGCAACCGTACTACTTTTTCCTCTTGTAAACTTATCTGTGTGACTCACTTGCTAAAGCTTATATGTGATTTTGCAGATTCTGGCTACAAAATTGGATAGGACCTTCATTGGCTGGTTCATCCTTTTTTAGGCATTGGTTAGTATTCTCTCTCTCTCTCTCTCTCCCCTCCCTACCATCTCATTATATTATTTGTTTGTTAACTTTCATGCTTTGCCTTCTTGTGGTACCCATTTAAATATTTAAGCATAAGAACTGTGAATCTATGAATTCACAATCAGAAGAAAAACCTTGCAAAAAATGCATGGAATGACCATTCTAGATGAAGCACTTAAATGATGCATAAAAGCTCCTTGGTATTTGCTCTAGCCAAATTTAATTCCAATTTTGAGACTGATTAAGGTAAGCCACAAACAGGATAGAACAATTGAACAAATGTAAGAAATAACCAACAGCTTCCTATTCTGGGCGCAATATCACAATCAGGGTTCACATTTTAACACATTCACGTAAACATTGGACAGACAGGACTGTAAATTTCACTTATTTAAGTGGAGGAAAACTACATATGTGATCCTGACATTCATGACTTATCTGTTCTTGACTTCATACCACAATTGAATAACATATTTTTTTTGCACATAGTTGTTTTATAGTTGCATTTCATTTTAGTTGTGGTAAAGAATAATTCCTTGGTTATTTTCCATTTTCCTTGCAATATAATAGATGAATGCAATAGTTGCTGCATTCTTTTCCTTAGGTGTCTTGAAGGGACTTGCAGGCACCCCTATATAAAATGCATTCGTCACAAAACATCCAGATACTTGACTATTGTAGTGATATGGTGAATCGTTGCCCGCAATGACTAAAAATACGTGAACCATAGTTGACCTTGGTTGCAAGTAATTTGTACCTTTTTAACATCCTGATTAGTTCCTTGAATCGTCACCCCCTCTTATCCTGTTATTAATTTTTGCAGTGATGGAAATATAGATTTCTTGGAAAAATCCTGGGTTGAATTCAGTGGAATACTTGCACAGCACTGCTATAACAGCAGCAGCAATAGTAATAATAGTAGCATAAGTTCTATAAGTAGTAGTTCCAGTGAAAGTGTGACCACAGGAGCTCGTGACCTGGAGGCAGATGCAGATTCATCATGTAGACAGTCTGGCTTATCTTCTAATGATCAGATGGAAACTGATCGCCTTAAACTGGTGTCTCTTTTATCTATGTTTTTTAGTTACCTTTTTCTTGATTTTTATGTGCTGTTGATGAATCCATACGTGTGTCAATTCTGGTAGGAGAGTTTCATGATTGCAATCATAGAATATCCACTCGAAGATGCACTAACAAATATGTTCTTATGTTACATATTTTTTAAACTTGGTAAAAGGGAGTAATGCGAAAACCTTATAGGCTATGCTTGTTTATTCATCTTTTATTTGTCAAACCATAAATGCATTGTATTGGGAAAAAGTCCTCTTTCCTTGCCCATTTGGATGGAAAGTACTGCAGCGTTCTTCTGAGTTGACTAAACATGCTTGAAGCCCAGAAAGTGGGGTTTAGATTTCTCCTGAATTGTAATATCTTGGTATCTTTTCTCACCCCGTGTATAGGGGGACTGAAATTAGCCCTTTTCTTGCCTATATTTAGTTTTTAGTCAGGAAATAACAATGACTTGTGCATGACTTTTGAATGTGAAACCATTTTGAATATTTGAATTTAAAAGTCAATAACATGTTCCTTAGTTTTATTCTTTTTAAGTTCATAAAATTTTGTTCGTTCACTGAAATTAATAGTTATGTAGGGTTCCAAACGTCCTCGAATTGGGATGACAGAGAATTATGGTCAAGCAGGTATAGTTACTAATTCTCCAACTCAAGACACATATAAGTCTAATATCGGTTCCATGTAAGTTAACAGGTTAGTGCTTGCAGGTGTTGGAAATGACCAAATTGGATCTAACTGGGATTGGGATGATGATGACAGAGGAATTGTCATGGATATCCAATCTCTTCTCTCTGAATTTGGAGACTTTGGTGACTTCTTCGAAAATGATGTACTGCCATTTGGGGAGGTATTGTCTTATCCTTCCATATATACTATTATAAATGCTGCATTTTATTCGATATTTGTACCATTTTGGCTTAAACATCTTGGAGTGTGTTTGGATGAGGGATTTAGAGGAAGGATTTCATTTCTATCAAGATTTTCAAAATTCATTCAAAATTTACAAGGAATTTAAAAAGAGGATTTGAACAACCCAAATTCTTTTTCAAATTCAACCTGATGAGATGGTTTTTCAAAATTCATCAAAAATTTCTTTCATTGAATTCACATGGTCCTACTATAAAAATTTAACCTACAAAATATCATTTTATTTAACTTTAATATATATATATATATATTTCATATTATATATTATTAATATTGATATATATTTACGAATCTAGTGATAACCATATTGCATATTTTTAATGCCTATATATTATTTCTAATATCATTATTTTTCATTTCTCATGAATTTCAAATAACTTCAAAAATATTTAGGGTCTGTTTGGATCGTCTATTACAATCCAATTGCTAAAGTATTTCAAGAGGGAACTTGAGCGTCTCAATTTCCCTCTTGGAAAGCCCACCTGAAAAGGTGGTTAATCAAAATTCCTCCAAATCTCTCACATTACTTCCTATAAAATGCAAAACTCAATATTTACATTTGATTACTATATATTTTATATTATCAATAAAACTATACATTTTTACTATTGTAATGATACCCATATTGAATCTTTGTTTTTTATATTTTCTACCTGTAATATCATTCTTCTTCTTTTATAGTAATCTTTTGCTTGTAGTCTTATCAAATTCCAATAGTCATTCTAAAAAATATTTACCAAAACAGTGTAACTTCTTTTTTTGAGCTGATGCGTAAAAATGTCTTTCATTTCAAAATCCCCTCCCCTCCCCTCCAATCCAAATGTACTTTTTTTTAGAGAAGGGAAGTTTCTAAATGGTGCATGTGGAATTCATATACATTTGTTGAGCTGGACAGAACTGAAAGTTCTTTTCAGTAAATTCAGTGAACTTTATGATTGTTTTTTTAAAGTTTACATAGACCTTTTAGTTTTAGGGGTTAGGGGTTTAGTTTAGGGTTTAGAGTTTAGGGGTATGGGTTGTAGGGTTTAGAATTTTAGGCTAGTGCTTAGAATTTAGGGTTTAGGGTAAAGGGTTTAGTTTTTTAGGGTTTAGGTTTAATTTTGATTTATAGTAGAAATAGGCAGGCTTGTGTAAAATTTAATTTACACAGCCTGTGTATCAAATTTAAACCCTTTTTTTAACCCCTCTTTCTTTGCTAAGTATATGAAGTTACAGTTGGTATTGACCTGCATTTAGTATTTAGTCTTGTTATTTGCACATTGTTTGCCTTGACATGATTGAGCTTTAATTGATCTCATTATGGTCTTGCTTTTCTGAAGCCCCCAGGAACTGCAGAGTCGTCGGCTATTATGTTTGGTGCTTCAGATTGTGGAGATGTAGGAAGCAGTCCGATTGGGGCGATGGATACTTCAGATCAGATTCTTTTGCCTGTAGGTCTTCCTTCTTTTGATAGCTTTAATCCACCACTTCCAGTTTCCACAGAGGAATTTTTGACCAAAAGTCAAGAGGTCACAAACAGTGCTGTGACATCTGGTCCATCAAACCAAACTCCAGCTTCTTCCACTGGTGAGTTTGATCATTTAATGAAAGCTGAAGCGCTGATGACGTTTGCAGTTGAATATGGTGCAGTAGAAACTCCCGGAAGTGATTCCTCGTCAATTTTCAGAAACCCTTATCTCCCGAAATCTCATAAAACGGAGAGTTCTAATTCAAGCCAAAATAATTACAAATATGCTGCAACACCACCCTCTTTTCCTTGCTTTGGTGGATTGGATGAGAAGACTGGCATGCCTATGCATCTGAAGGCTCACCCTGGAGGGCATGATTCAAATGCCATACTCCAATTGAAGAAATATTACACTCATGTGGAAACAAGGGAAGAGAAATTTGGTAGGAGGTTGCTCACGCATAATGACGGCAGTGCTACAAATGAGATGTCGGGAACATCTCAGTATGGTAATTTATATTCAATCAATTCAGATAGTTCCGCAGGCAGGAAAATGACACAAGGCATATTTGGTGGGGAGCGTATCCTTCTATCTATGAGGACTGTGCTTGGAACTGAAGTGGAATGTGCTATGTTCCAAGCTTCAATGTTAAGGATGCGACACATACTATTGTCTCCCACTAGTCCTGCAACTATTAACTTGAGTAGGCCTACAGCCAGTTCTGTTTTAAACCAGCTTCCTGATGACCCTAGTACCATGACAGACAATCTATCTAGCCGGTATGAGGTGAACAAGAAAGAATGTATCCCTTTCAAAAGTGCTGGTGATATTGATGGAGTAATGCTAGATGGGCACCTTAATGCTCCTGTAGGTGTATGGCGCACTGTTGGAGCTCCAAAAGTTTCAAAGCTTGCTACCCAAAGTATTGAAGCTAGTCCATCATTAACCCATAATTTGTTTAATGAGGAAAGTATGCTCTCTTACGGGCAAAGTCAACCACTTCAGGAACTTCTTGATGGCATTCCATTACTGGTCCAACAAGCTACTTCCTTTGTTGATTTGCCGTTGGATGCTGATGGTGGCGACTGTCCTTACGGCTGGCTTGCATTACAAGAGCATTGGAGGCGAGGATTTTGTTGTGGGCCGTCCATGGTTCATGCAGGCTGTGGAGGGACTTTGGCTTCTTGTCATTCCCTGGACATTGCTGGCGTGGAGTTAGTAGATCCACTTTCTGCTAATGTGAGATTCTCTTCATATTTCCAGATTACTAATTACACTAATATCTAGGGGTCCAATAAACAATTAGGACTGAACTCCCTGAAATCTCGCTGATAGTTATCAAGTCAAATAATATTGAAGTCTGTTACTTTTCACCCTCAAACCACGTGTGTGAGCGTGTGTGTGTGTGTGCGGATTTAATGGACCAGAGAACTTTTGACTTTTTATCATATAACAACTCTCATGCGAAGAATATTTTCTTTCAGATTCATGCTTCTTCCGTAATCAGTTTGCTGCATTCTGACATCAAGTCAGCCTTAAAATCTGTATTCGGCAGTTTGGATGGTCCTTTGTCTGTCACTGACTGGTGCAGAGGTCGCAGTCAATCAGGTGATATTGGAGCCTCTGCTGATGGATCATCCACAGAGTCTAATATAAGTGAACGCCGAGACTCTTCAAGTACTGTAACAGTGGGAGAAGCAATGAGTCCATCACAAACTTCTGTTGGTGGGTCATCTTTCCATAAAGGTATGTTTACATGCTACTACACAATATTTATGGGAGTCTTGAAGAAACTTGTCATGCCAAAGGGGTTTTTCTCATTGATGCAGTGACTGGTGCAATAGATGGAGGTAAAGTTGATGAGACTAGCCAAAGGAGATTGAACCAAGAAACTTCTGGTTCTGAGTTGGAGCAACAACAATGCAGTCGGCTAAAACCAACACTTTTTGTTCTCCCATCACCTGCAATACTTGTTGGGTAAGTGTCCTCCATTTGTTATTTCACATACAATTACAAGTTTGCTCAAGTCAATGGCAAATGGCCTAAAAATAATATTTAAAATTTCAACAATTCTATGCATCCCTTGCATTGCTACTAGAATGAGTTTTACTCGGTCATTTTACTCTCTCTGAAAAGTTCATATTCTTAGTTCCAATATTTAATAGACATATAAATATAACCTGTTGGCATAACTTGTTAATAGAGCATTAAAGGAAAGCGAATTTTGGTCTTCGATTCCTTGTTAGCTTCACCTATCTGGTTATCTCCTATTCATGGGTTGCAGGATAGTTAGTTTATAGAGAGGTGGTAACTTTGCTTCTGGAGGTGCATGAAACTTTATTTTCTAAACAGGAAAGAGGACGTTAAGGATTGCACTGCTAACTACTCAAACTTTTGATCCGTTGAGTTGATACGTAATTGCCAGAGGGAAAGAAACAGTGTAGAAATCTATTACAATAACACATCAGTTAAGATTAGAGTAGATCAACTGAATTTGTCAAGATGTATCTTACTTTTTTATAATGTCAATTACGTGCATAGCATGACATGACTTGCAATTAATAATTTGTACAGTTTTTGCATGTGAAGATAAATATAGGGTATAAATGTAAGTCAAGTAGGCCATTTTTAAAATGAAGTTACATTCGTCAGTCTTTGTAGCTTGCTCTCTTTAAATTATGTCATTCAAACAGATAAGTGCAAATGTTGACTTGTAGGTACCAGGATGATTGGCTTAAAACTTCTGGAAACTCTTTGCAGCTGTGGGAAAAGGCTCCTCTTGAACCATATGCTCTACCAAAACCTGTAAGATTCTTTGCATGGCTTGCTGCAGCTAAAAAAGACTATTTATTGGGCTGATCTGATTTTAGAAACTGCTTTCTGTTCATAATCTGAACTTTTGGCTTGCAGATAAATTATTCTGTGATATGCCCCGATATTGATCCCCTTACTTCTGCCGCTGCTGATTTTTTTCAACAACTAGGAATTGGTATGGGGTTTTGATGCATTATTTGTTTTCTTGAGTTTGAAGTCTTTTTTATGCATACCTAGCGAGGAAGAAAAGGTTACATGTTTCTTTCAGTATGGTTGTCTCAATCCAACGGAGATTATGCAGGAAGCATAATCTCATATAATTCAATTTAGCTGGAGTACTGTAATTTTGATGCATACCTAGTGAGAAAGAAAAGGTTACATGTTTCTTTCAGTATGGTTGTCTCAATCCAACGGAGATTATGTAGGAAGCATAATCTCATAGTAATTCAATTTAGCCGGAGTACTGTACTTTTGATGCATTCCTAGTGAGAAAGAAAATGTTATATGTTTCTTCTGATATGTTTTGTCAACCAGACGGGGATTATGGTGGGAAGCAGAATCTCATAATTCTTGATTGGAAGAAATGAAAAGTTTTGGAGCTGTGTTGACTTTGCCCAGATGTTTGATCGTTTTTTCCTTAGAGGAGTTGAATCTCCCTGTCCTTTGATCTAAATAGAAATAGCTTTTAACAAGGATGTCTTCTTTGTTTGCTCATCTTTGTCTTTAAATGTTACTTTTTACAACTTACCTTGGCTGGTTAAACTCAAAACTCTGGTTTATAGTGATGGTAAATGGGGCAGAAACCCTATGACTTCCATCCAATTAATACTAGTGAAAATATTGACAGCAATCATCAATACAGTTTGTTTCCTGTTCTGGTTATCATTTTATATTTGTGAAGTGAAAGCATAGTTATTTGATAATTTGATTTTATTGTTTATTTTTTCAGTATATGAGACATGCAAACTGGGAACTCACTCACCTCAGAGTTTGGGAAACCAGATGGAGATTGATTCAAGGAAATGGTTTTCTTCTGGTTTTGTCCTACTTGATTGCCCCCAATCAATGAAGATAGAAAGTAGTAATGCATCTCTCCTGGGATCGATAAGTGATTTTTTTCTGTCCCTGTCAAATGGTTGGGACTTGACCTGCTATCTCAAATCTCTTTCTAAGGCTCTTAAAGCTTTGAAAATTGGCCAATTTTTGTTCACAAATCAAAAGGAAGGAATAAGCAGCCCTTGCATGGTAAGTATGATGTTCCTTGTATGTCTTTTACGGAAGTGGTTCTTGTTGAATATATTCAAATAAAAGATCTTTTGTAAATATTAGTAAATCAAGTTAGTTATTATCTATAGATAATTAGAATTCAAATTCAAATTTAGACTAGTTTATCCTATCTCTAGTTTGAATTCTAGAGTTGTATAGTTGTAGGACTATTGTAAAAAGCCTATATAAGGGTTGTGTTGTAACATTAAAGGGGATATGTAATAACAGAGAAATATATTCTTCTCTGCTGAAAATACATCATTCTTTGCTGGAATTTTCCTATTTCTCTACTAGAATTCCCTATTTATCTACATGGTATCAGTCTAAATATTCGGTCCCTAAACTCTCAACATGGTTGATACATTCCCTTCCGCAAATAGTCCCATTCTTGATGTTGTCTCTGATATCTCCACCATCCAAATTCGTCAAAGGAATGATTCCAATTCTTCAAATAGTGTATATTTTGCTCAAGAAGGTAGTTCCATTTTTGCCTTTTTGGCTGGTAAAAATAATTGTTCCAACTGGATTGTTGACTCGGGAGCATCAGACCATATGAGTGGAAATGCCTCTCTCTTCCATACATTTCGTCCTTCATTGGTTACCTCTCAAATAAAGACTGCTGATGGGCTCTTTCTCCTCAATATCAGGGAGTGGTTCTATTCAAATCTCTGAGACTATTACACTGTCTAATGTGTTATACGTTCCAAAATTGACTTGCAACCTTATTTCCGTGAGTAAATTATCTGCTGATTTTCAATGCACAACTAAATTCTCTCCTCATGGTTGTGAATTTCATGCTCTGGATTCGGGGAAAGTAATTGGCAAAGCTAGGTTGTGTGGTGGCCTCTATATCTTCCAAGGGCACAATTCTCCTAATGGACAAGCAAATTTGAGTTGTACCCATACTTTTCCTTGTTTTCCTACTATTTCAGATTCTTCACAATCTGTTTTGTTATGTCATTATAGGCTTGGCCATCTCAGTTTTCAATATCTTGCAAAGATGTTTCCCAAGTTATTTGTCCATAAAAGTCCAAATTCTTTTTCATGCGAAATTTGTCCTCTTGCCAAACATACCAAAAGTTATTATCCTCCATCTACCTATAAAACCTCTTACCCCTTTTCCTTAATCCACAGTGACATTTGGGGCCCTTCTAAAGTTAAGAATATTGATGGTTCTAGGTGGTTTATTACTTTCATAGATGATCATAGTAGGCTTACTTGGACATTTCTTATGAAAGAAAAATAAAAAACTGAGGGTATTTTTAAAAGATTTAAGACTAATAGAAACTCAATTTCGGAGCCAAATCAAAATTCTCCATTCTAATAATGGTAGTGAGTACTTTACCAAAACCTTAGGATCTTATTTTCAAGAAAAAGGGATTGTTCACATAACATCTTGTGTCGATTCACCTCAACAAAATGGTATTGCCGAAAGAAAGAATAGACATTTGTTAGAGGTGGCTAGATCTTTAATGTTTTCCACAAATGTTCCTAAGTTTTATTGGGGGGAAGCCATTCTTACAGCTACTTTTCTTATAAATAGAATGCCTAGTAAACCTATCAAATTTGAAACCCCTAGGAATGTGTTTCTTAAGAGTTTTTCGAATTTCCAACCCCTTTCTTCTAATATTCCAGCAAAGGTATTTGGGTGCACTATTTTCTCCTCAATCCAAACTAGATCCTAAAGCTCTAAAGGGCATCTTCCTAGGTTATTCTTCAACTAAGAAGGGCTACAAGTGCTACTCTCCTGTCACTAAAAGAACTTATACCTCCTTTGATGTTACCTTCCTTGAACACAAGCCCTATTACCCCAAACCTGAAATTTAGGGGGACAGTTTACATGAATTTCCAGATCTTGATAATTTCCACCATGATTTGTTTCCTACTACCGAAATCTCTACTGTTTTACAGCCAAATACTAACCCTACTATTACTTCATCTGAATCTACCTTTATTCCAAACAATGAACCAACTGCCTTGGAACCACCAGACAATGAACCAATTGCCTTGGAACCACCAGGTTCACCTCACACCCCACAAAGAACTCCAACAGAACAACAACCTGAACAACTCGAAGTTAGAGAGCTTAGTGTCTATAGAAGGAGAAAAAGGCCCAACAAAAAGACTACAATACAACCTGGAAACTGCCAAGAGCTGGATCTTGGTCCTGCAGCCGTGGAAAATTTGAAAGGTATGGAAGATTCGCAGAATGTTTGTGAGAAACAGAGTTTTTCTCTGTGTTTTTCTTCTTATTCATTAGTGAAAGAGAGTCTATTATATAGACTTTTACAAAGGTGTTTAACACCAAGTGGTTAACCTATAGGATAAGACTTTTATCCTTTACAAAGATCAAATTTAAAATTCAAACTACTAGTTAAGATAAAGATAACATACAACTCCTACTCTATCTAAAACTCTTTACAACACACGGTTATGCATACTAACTAACACTCCCCCTCAAACTGTGTATATGTTGTATATACCCAGTTTGGATGTGAACTCATCAAAAATAACTCTTGGAAGTGCCTTAGTAAAGATGTCACTATCCGCTTCGGTAGGAATATAGTTTAGTGTGCAATACCACCATTCACTTTCTCATAGATAAAGTGCCTATCTATTTCAATGTGTTTGGTTCTCATCATGTTGCACCGGATTCTTAGCAATACTCATTCTTGATTGGTCATCACTATAGATCTCGAACTCGCCTTTTTCATCCAACTCTAGCTCTTTGAGAAGCCTCTTTATCCACATTCCTTCACATATTCCAAGAGCTAATGCTCTAAATTCCGCCTCAAAGACTACTCCTTGACACCACACCGCTTTTTGCTTCTCCAAGTAACCAAGTTGCCCCAAACATAAGCACAATATCCACTAACCGACCTTCTATCGGTGAGCTCTCCCGCCTTGACTTGAATCTGTGTATACCTTCACTGCTCGTCGAATTTTCTTGAAAATTAGCCCAAAGACAGTGTGAATTTTAGGTACCTCGAATTACATTAATCGCCTCCAAATGTTCTTCTCGAGGATCACTCATGTGTTTGGCTTATAACACTCACCGAGTAGGCAATGTCCGGCCTTGTTAGAGAAAGATAAATTAGTTTTCCAACTAACCGTTGATAGGATTCTTTGTCAACCGGGATTACCAACTTCCTCTTTGTTGAACTTCAACCACGGGTCCATGGGTGTCTCGGTGGCTTGCATCCAAGCATCCCGGTTTACAGTAAGAAGATCTAGGATGTACTTCCTTTGATTGATGACTAAACCTTCTCTTGACCTTCCTACTTCCATACCCGAAAAATACCTTAGACTCCCCAAGTCCTTTGTTTCAAATTGTGGGCAAGAACAATCTTCAAATTCTCAATTTACGTACTATAATCCCCAGTAATAATTATGTCATCAACATACACAATTAATAAGGTTATTTTACCATTCTTTAACCTTTTCGAACAGTGTGATCACCGACTTTGTTTGAATCCATTCTTTACCATAGCCTTTGCAAACCTCTCAAACCAGGCCCTTGGAGATTGTTTAAGTCCATACAAAGATTTGTTGAGTTTGCACACCGTATTTCTAGTTTGTTTTTACCCTTCTAGACTGTGTGGTATTTGCATATATACTTCCTCCTCGAGATTCCCATTGAGAAAGGCATTTTTGATGTCTAGTTGGTGTAATTTCAGTCCTTGTTTACAGCTATGGACAAAGAAAGATTCTAATAGTATTCAATTTAGCCACCGGTGCAAAGGTTTCTTGATAATCCACCCCATAGGATTGTGTAAAACCTTTAGCCACCAGCCTTTGCCTTATACCTTTCAATGCTCCCATCCGAGTTGTACTTGATAGTGAAAACCCACTTGCATCCAACAACCCTCTTTCCCTCTGGTAGATCTGTCAAACACCATGTCTCATTTTTCTCAAGTGCCCTTACTTCTTCCTCGATGACTTTCTTCCATTTGGGATTCTTCAAGGCCTCCTCTCTTTTTTAGGAATCTCACACACTTGCTTAGGTCGGCTCAGAAAGGCCTTAAAATTGGGCTGAAGTTTACCATAGGCAACAAATTTGTTAATTGGGTGCATAGTACATTTTCTTACTCCCTTTCTAATAGCAATAGGAAAGTCATCAAGGTCACTAGAATCTTGAGGAGGAATGTTACCTTCAATCTCGACAAGAGCGAGATTTAAGCTCGGTTCAAAGAAGAACAGGACTTGAGTCCGGTTCTTGACAAGTGCTAGGCTGGTTATTTACTTCATTAGGGGCTCTTTTTCTCTGGTATACACCTTAAATTGATGCTTGTCGGCCGTGAATGCACAGTAGGGGGAATTTGTGCTCTGACCCTAGGTCTTTGGAAGAGGTGTTGTACAAGGACTTGGTGATTTGTTGGTATGAGGAGAGTGCATTTGCCGGCATAGTATTTTCTGCTCGTGGTTTCGGGATAGGATATGAAAGGAATGTCTGTAGAGGAGAAATGATGGAAGGTGGAGGAACAAAGGGCTGAAATTCCTCATTTTTCTCCCCTGTTCAGTCCTCTCGCAAAATATGGTTTATCCTCAAAGAAAGTGACATCAAAAGAGACATAGGTCTTTTTAGAAATAGGAGAATAGCATTTGTAACCCTTTTGACTAGAGGAATATCCTATAAACACACACACGATTGATTTAGGGTCCAACTTCTATTTTTATCATGCACATGAACAAAAGTCATGCAACCAAATACCCTAAGAGGAATAACAGATGAAAGTGGTTTAAAGTGAGGAAAATGTTTGAATAAGACTTACATTGGTACTTTGCAAAACCCAAGGTTTTATTGGGCATTCTGTTGATAAGGTAGGTGGCGAGTAAGTAAGGCTTCCCCCAAAGATATTTAGGTGCTTTGGCTGAAAAAAGAAGAGACCTCGTAACCTCTAGTAGATGTCTGTTTTTTCTTTCGGCAACACCATTTTGTTGTGGAGTATTGACACGAGAAGTAAGATGGAAAATGCCTTTTTCCCCGAAAAATAACACCCAAGAGATTGACTAAGGTATTCACTCCCATTATCACTCCTCACAACCTTAATACGTTTGTCAAACCGATTTTCAATCATTTGATAGAAAGTTTTGAAAATTGACGCAACTTCGCCTTTTCCTCATTAAGAAAGTCCAAGTAGTCCTAGAATAGTCATCAATAAAGGTAATAAACCACCTAGACCTGACAAGCTTTTTACCTTAGATGGACCCCAAATATCACTTTGTGGATTATAGAAAAAGGAGATGTGGGTGTAAATGAGGAAGGAGCATATGTTTGCCTAGTATGTTTAGCAATTTGACATACTTCACAATTAAAAGAATGAGGCTTTTTATTGCTAAATAACTTGGGAAACAATTTTGAAAGATACACAAAATTTGGATGTCCTAGCCTAAGATGCCACAACATAATATCATCGTGGTTACTTAAAGAAGAAGATGAAGTCTTAAAACAACGTGAAATCAAGCAATCAAAGGTGGTAATTCATCAAGGATATAGAGACCATTGGATAGCCTAGCACTGCCAATCACCTTCTTCGAGCCCTGTTCCTGAAATACACACCCATTAATTCCAAAGTGAGCATCACATTTAGTATCTTGAACTAACTTACTAACTGATAACAAGTTGTAGGCAAGATTAGGAACATATAGCACATGAGGCAAAACCAGTTTATCACCCACTTGAATAGTGCCACTTCCTTGTACTTGGGACAGAGACCCATCTGCAACCTTGATGGAGGTTTTAGAGTTGCAATGGTTAAAGGTGCGAAATAGTCAAGGTTGCTGTCATATGGTCGAGGGCACGAAATCTATAATCCAGGATAGAGGATTTGAAGTGGCCAAACAGTAATTCTACCTTCACTAGCCGATAAGGCAGTTGTGGAAGATTTAGAGGTGAGATGGCCAAAAACTGTTGAAGGTAATTGTTCCCATTTAGTTTGTAGGATGTGATTGGGGAAAGAGAGGCATCCGAGATCCAAATTCGGATGCACGAGAGTTATTTTGGGAACTAATTTCGATGTGGTGGTTTCAAAAAAGGCCATGGAAATTAAGCAAAGGAGAAGACGAGAGAGATAGGATCGGCTCCTAAATCGATACCATGTGAGAAACAGAGTTTTTCACCGTGTTTTTCTTCTTATTCATTATTAAAAAGAGAGTCTATTATATAGACTTTTACAGAGGTGTTTAACACCAAGTGGTTAACCTATAGGATAAGACTTTTATCCTTTACAAAGATCAAATTTAAAATTCAAACTACTAGTTAAGATAAAGATAACATACAACTCTTACTCTATCTAAAACTCTTTACAACACACGGTTATGCATACTAACTAACAGTTGCTCCTATTCCTTTTATTGATACTGACGAGTTGCCTATTGCTCAAAGAAAGGGTGTAAGGAGTTGCACATCTCATCCCATTCAGAAGTTTGTGGCATATGGAAATCTAAAGCCTACATTTAAGGCTTTCACCTCTAGTGTTGACAACACTTTCATCCCAAAAACAAAGGAGGAGGCAATGAAAGATCCTAACTAGAAGAAAGTCAGAGAAGAAGAAATGAGGGCACTAGAGGGCAACAAAACTTGGACACTAGCGTAACTTCCACCGGAAAGAGACCAGTTGGCTGCAAATGGGTTTTTCTTGTCAAATTTAAATCGATGGCGGCATTGAAAGGTACAAGGAAAGGTTGGTAGCCAAAGGATTTACTCGATCCTATGGTATAGACTACCAAGAAACATTTGCACCAAAAGCTAAAGAACACAAGAAGAGTTCTTCTGTCTTTAGCTGTGAATAAAGACTGGAAATTACATCAACTTGACATCAAAAATGCCTTTTTGAATGGCAATCTTGAAGAAGTTTATATGGAAATACCACCAGGAATGAGGAGTCATTTCGACAGACAAAAAATTTGCAAGCTGGAAAAATCATTGTATGGCCTAAAATAGTCTCCTAGGGCATGGTTTGATCGGTTCACAAAAGCCATCTTGAAGAATGGATACAAGCAGTGTCAAACAGATCACACCTTGTTCATTAAGGAAAGTTCAAAAAAGAAGAAAGCCATTCTTATTGTTTATGTGGATGATATCATCATCACAGGAGATGATATTGGGGAAATTGAAAGGTTAAAAAGAATACTTGCTGGTGAGCTCGAAACTAAGGACCTTGGTTCTCTGAGATATTTCCTAGGAATGGAAGTTGCAAGATCTAAAGTTGGCTTGGTTATTAATCAGAGGAAGTATATCTTGGATTTACTCACCAATCGGGAATGAAGGGATGTAAACCATTGAAAACTCCTATGGAATTTAATCTCAAATTGAAGAAGGATGAATTGGGAAGCCACAGAACAAAGGACTCTATCAAAGGTTAGTAGGGAAATTAATCTACCTTTCTCTTACTCGACTGATATAGCATTTCTGTTAGTATTGTAAGTCAATATATGAGTGATCCTAGAGAAGAACATCTTGAAGCTGTCTATAGAAACCTAAAGTATCTAAAGATGACCCCCGGACATGGCTTAATCTTCAAGAAAAATGAAGACAAATCAGTTAAAGTTTTTACTGATTCCAGCTGGGTAGGAGAATTAACTGATAGGAGATCTACCAGTGGGTATTGCACATTTGTGTGGGGCAATTTGGTTACTTGGCGGAGCAAGAAACAGTCAGTGGTGTCTCGGAGCAGTGCTGAAGCTGAATATATGGCCATTGCACTAGGAATGTGTGAAGGAATCTAGTTACAAAGATTACTTAATGAATTGGGTTTGAATGACAATAAAAATTTTGAATTGTACAGTGACAGCCAGTCTGCCATTCGTATAGTTAAAAACCCAGTTCATCATGATAGAACCAAGCACGTGGAGATAGATCGACAGTTTATTTCCAAAAAGGTTAATAGTGGAATGGTAAAACTCAGCTTTGTGCCTTCCAAAAATCAACTTGCTGATATACTCACCAAGGCCCTTCCACGACCTACTTTCGATGAGCTTTCGTGCAAGCTAGGACTATATAATATATACTCTCTAGCTTGAGGGGGAGTGTTGAATATATTCAAATAAAAGATCTTTTGTAAATATTAGTAAATCAAGTTAGTTATTATCTATAGATAATTAGAATTCAAATTCAAATTTAGACTAGTTTATCCTATCTCTAGTTTGAATTATAGAGTTGTATAGTTGTAGGACTATTGTAAAAAGCCTATATAAGAGTTGTGTTGTAACATTAAAGGGGATATGTAATAACAGAGAAATATATTCTTCTCTGCTGAAAATACATCATTCTTTGCTGGAATTTTCCTATTTCTCTACTAGAATTCCCTATTTATCTACAGTTCTCTCTCGACATTTTCTTTGTTTGATGATGGATGGACCATATTTATTAATTATTCCCACTGATTTATTA
The DNA here is from genome assembly GCA_019671005.1 of Hibiscus mutabilis. Taxonomy (NCBI): domain Eukaryota; kingdom Viridiplantae; phylum Streptophyta; class Magnoliopsida; order Malvales; family Malvaceae; genus Hibiscus; species Hibiscus mutabilis. The sequence continues at coordinate 15,231,875 of CM033719.1, forward strand.
ATTATGAGAAATGAATGTGAGGAATTCATTAGTCTAGGCTCAATAATTCAATTATCTTAAATGATACATCTGTGCATTATCTTTGGCTTTATATTTTGCTGATTGTCAAGATCCATCTACAATCAATATTAGTTCTAATTTGCAAAGTGTGTGATTTTGTTCCTAAAAGATGCATACTGTTTATTCAATATTAAATGCTACAGTGGAAGCTTTCTCACTGTAACTGTGTGTTCTTTGGTCTGTATTCCTTGTTATTTTTAGAGCATATGGTGTCTAGATTAGACCATAGTTTGGTTGTCCTTTACTTGATGGTACATGTAATGCGCAAGCTCCTTCCTGTTTATTGATTACTTTTTTACTTTTATAGGCATTTTATGGCATTCAATTATGTTTAAGTTATTTATATCATTATTAGAAGGCTGGAGGATTTAGAATACACTTTCATTTGGTATTTGTTCATGTTTGAAAAGCATCTATCTAAATAAATATTTTGCCTGTAATGATTTCACATGTTTTCCCCTAGTATTATACCTTTTCTCATTAAAAAAATATTGGAGTAGCTTGTTAAGATTTAAGGGTACAGAAATTTCTGCATAGAAGTTTTATAGTGCAACTAAGATAGAAGTTAAGTTTCAGAGGGAGGGAGGGAGGGAGGGAGAGAGATAATTTCGAAGAATTTATGTTATATACAATTGCTATCTCACTCTGTAATACATAAATTAAGATAATTTATTTAAATAAATACAAAATCCACTCTTAAGCAGAGTTGTTGTGGTGGTGCATGGCCCTCTGTGATTTAGACATTCCATTTTCAGACTGCCTCATAAACTTGCTTTAGTATTGCTTAATGTGACCAAACCATGTTTTCATTACCTATTGTGTTGGTTTCTTGTATTTAGGTGATATATGTGGTTTGCCCCTTCCCCGAGCCTACTGCAGTCCTAAAAACCGTCATTGAATCTTCTATTGCTGTTGGATCAAATATTCTGCCCTCAGATAGGGATAGGAGATCACTGCTGCACAGTCAGGTGGGGAAGGCATTAAGCAGCTCAGCAGCTGCAGATGAAACATCGGTATCAAATATTCCTGTAGTTTCTGGGTTTAGTGTTCCAAAAGTGGTTCTTCAGATCGTAACAGTGGATGCCATTTTTAGGGTTACAAGCCCACCTTTTAATGAACTTGTCATTCTCAAGGAGATGGCTTTCACTGTATACAACAAAGCTCGGCGAATTTCGCGAGGATCCATGAATGATCTAGGCCTGTCATCATTATCTAGCAGATCTCATTCTGTCTTAACTCCTGTGACATCTATTCCCGCAATGTGGAAGGATTCTGTTGGTTCTCGAATCCCAGGGTCTTCTATTCCTAGAGATGGTGAAATTGATTCCAGCTTGAGGGGTGGTGCTTGGGAAAATTCATGGCAGACAACAAGGACAGGAGGATTAAGTTGTGACCCAAATAGAAATGGGGATTTCATCTGTCCCGATGAAGTTCGTTACATGTTTGAGCCCCTTTTTATTCTCGCAGAGTCTGGTTCTTTGGAGAATGGAGTTTCACCTACAGCTTTTGGTAATTCAACCTCTGAAACTTCAAAGATAGTTTCGGATGAAAGTAGTAGCGGCTTCATGCAGACTGCAAATTCAGTAGGAAGTACTGATCCTGGCTCAGGCTCTCAGCTTGCTGGGTTGGAGCCTGATGGTCTTGATTCTAGTAACCAAAAGTCTCCAAGCTTACACTGTTGCTATGGATGGACAGAAGATTGGCGGTGGCTGGTATGCATCTGGACAGATGCAAGGGGGGAATTGCTTGACTGTAACATATTCCCTTTTGGTGGAATTAGTAGTAGACAGGACACAAAAGGTCTACAGTGCCTTTTTGTTCAAATTCTGCAGCAAGGCTGTCAAATACTTCAGACATGCGCTTCATCTGATACTGGTGTTGTCAAGCCCAGAGACTTTGTGATCACACGCATCGGAAGTTTCTATGAGCTTGAATACCTTGGTACTTCCGTTTGGTTCCTTGTTAATATTTTTTTATTTTTCTCTCTAGCAATTCAGGTAGTCTTGTGCAATTACCATTGAATGAATAGACCATGTTATGCTTTTGTTGCTTCTGAATTGATAATTCTTCTGCTTTTTGTATGCTGTTTTTATACTTGCAATTATAATCTGTTTAGCCTATTAGTCTCAAGCCTCTAAGGCTGCTGTATGCTAATATACTTATGTTCACTATTTTGTTTTCTTTTTCTGTTTACTTGGCATTAATACTGTTTTTGTTTTTGCTTTGTGACTAAAGAGTGGCAAAAAGCCATCTATTCAGTTGGTGGGTCTGAGGCGAAGAAGTGGCCTCTTCAGTTGCGCAGATCTGTACCTGATGGCATGCCTGCTAGCACAAATGGGACTTCATTGGATCAGCAAGAGATGAGTTTGATTCAAGAGAGAACATTGCCTTCCTCACCTAGTCCCCTGTACAGTCCACACACAAAGGCCAGCTTTATGAAAGGTGGTTTAGGACAACCTGCTGCAAGAAAGCAGCTTTTGAGTGGACAAACATTAGTTGACAACTCTAGGGGATTGCTTCAGTGGGTGCAGAGTATCAGTTTTGTTTCAGTTTCAGTTGACCATTCTTTACATCTGGTGTTGCAAGCAGATTCAGTGTCTCCTGGTGAGCTATCAGTCACCCCTTGGGTTAATTCTCTTTTTCATACTGTAAATGATGCTTTAAATGTTTTTATTTCCTTTCCACAACACTACATGAATTTTTTGGTTAAATTATAACCTGGGGGGTACCTGTCTTGTTCACCGTAGTCTTACTCATTCAAGTCCTCTTATTGTTGTGCATTTTGCAATCCAGTAAAATTGGTAACTGTTAATACTAAATCCTTAACTGTACTATTGTGGTGCTCAAGTTTTAGACTTTTAATTATGAAAACGAGATTTGGAGTTTCCGAATTGGCTGATGCAATAGTTGGCAGGATTTTAAGCACCCTTTATTGACAAACTCATACTTCTAGGCAAACAACGGGGATAAAAGAAAAGAAAGAGGCTTGAAATAGGGAAAGATTGTTTAAAGAAGGGAGATGGAGGTTTTCCCTTTCGTCCCACACTGTCTGTGCGTTTCATTTTGATGGGCACTAGATCTAGTGCTAGCCAGCAACTTTCCTAGAGAATAGTGCTATCTCATTGGGTCCCCCTCATTCAGAGGGATGGATCCTGATCTGGCTCTATGAACACTTGTAGGCTTGAGGCAGATCTTGCTGAGCCTGTTGACTTGTCATCCAGGAACTAACCATCAAGTCATTTCTGTGTTTTCTCTTTTACATTTTAAGAAAAGTGAAAATGAGATCTATATGTAGTTGTTTATTATTTGTTAAGTATTTACTTTAGACCATTTCATCGTGTACCAGGAACTCATAGTGGTAGTGGTCCGGGTCAATCAGGCTACATAGAAGGGTTCACTCCTGTCAAATCTCTCGGTTCAACATCTGCTTCATACATGTTAATCCCATCGCCCAGCATGAGGTTCCTACCTCCAACACCTCTTCAACTGCCAACATGTCTAACTGCGGAGTCACCACCGCTTGCTCATCTTCTCCACAGCAAGGGCTCTGCGATCCCTCTTTCAACTGGTTTTGTGGTTTCAAAGGCTGTACCGTCTATGAGGAAAGACTACAGAAATTACCCAAAAGAGGAATGGCCTTCAGTTCTTTCCGTCAGTCTCATTGATTATTATGGAGGTAACAAGGTTGGCCAAGATAAAGTAATCAGAGGAATTACAAAGCATGCAGGAAGGACACCGAGCTCTGAAGCTAGAGATTTCGAAGTTGATAACCATTTGATTTTGGCATCTGTTGCAGGAGAGCTTCATGCTCTGTCATGGATGACAGTTAGTCCTGGATTTTTAGATCGCCGAACTGCACTGCCGTTTCACACTGATATGGTTTTGAGACTTAGAAGATTGCTTCATTTTGCAGAGAAAGAGGTCTCTCGAAAGCCCGATAAGTCCCAAGTTTAGGAAGCATAAGAAACAACGCCCCATCATTTTATGGAATACTTGATCTGTGTCCATACCTCACCCACTGTAAAACTAAAAAATAAATCATGTAAGATGCATGTATGCATGTATGACTTAAGCTCAAAAATCCCCCCCCCCACCCAAAAAAAAGGGGGGTGGGATGCATCAGTTACGGTAGTGGCTGCCGATAAGAGAATGTAAACTAGCATAGGTCGAATCTTATTACTGTAATAGATTCTAATTGGAAATGTTGCAACAAGTGATAGGTGTAGGAAATTTCAGTCACTTGCACAATAGATTTTGGTGACCTAATGATCAATTTTGCTGCTTTTTTCATTTTATAATCCAACTAGTATCCAACTCTATAATTTCTTCAGGCTTGGGATATGATTTCTCAGTGGCAGTCCTAGTTCGACATGAACTTGGAGCTCAAATTTGAGAAGTGGAGCCATAAGCAAATGACCTTTAATCAAATGTTCTTGTGCTCTATGGATTAAAAGTAGTATATCCCCAGAAGGGATTGTGCTTGGAGAGTATGTGATATATCTTTGGAGGGATTGGCTTGAAACGATGTTTTGGTTTAGGCGGAAAATGGATAGGCATCACATAATAACATATAATATCTTTCGAAAATGTATCATTTGAGATGGCATGATGTGTATTTAAAGCAATTGAGATCACCATACAAGTGTTTTAATTGGCTTTTTTTAACTAAGAACGACAATTGAGTTTCATTGAAGCAAAGGAAGGTATATTACGAATATCACAACCTAATAAAAAGAGAAAATTGAGGATTAAATCCACCAAAATCTCATATAAATAAATGAAAAATCAAAAGTGCATTGAAAAATCAGTGTCTACCTTTGAAACTCACGTCCATCATCTATAAAAACTCATCAATCGTCCACAATACTCATTGTTTTAGAGACTGTTTTTCTAGGAATCCTATTTAATAAGTGATAAAGAGTTGGTTTTCATACTCTTAAGCATCTCCATTCCGTTAAAGTTTTTCTTTTGAGCAATCCATTCTATTGAAGTTTTATTACACCTGTCCGTCACAATATTTTGTTAAGGTATGCGTGACATAGTATACTATACACTCATATCACGACTTTTGAGTAATTTTGCAAATGGATCTGCATATTTTTCTTAATTCAATATATTTCTTATAGTATACACCTCTATCTAATTCTACAATTTCTCATATTTTATTAACATGTGATATGATTAGTATATATTGATAATTTGGGGATAAAATTAAAACTTTCAAAAGTCTAGGTGTCAACTTAAAATGAGGGTCACAGTTTGGGGGTGAAATTGTAACATTCAAACGTTTAGGTACCAATTTAAAATAAGGGTCATAGTTTGGGGATGGAATTAGAGCGTTCAAAAGTCTAGGTGCCAACTTAAAATGAGGGTCACAGTTTGGGGTGAAATTGTAACATTCAAATGCTTAGGTACTAATTTAAAGTGAGGGTTATAGTTTGGGGATAAAATTAGAACATATAAAAGTCTAGGTGCCAACTTAAAATGAGGGTCACAGTTTGGGGGTGAAATTGTAACTTTCAAACGCTTAGGTGCCAATTTAAAATGAGGGTCATAGTTTGGGGATAAAATTAGAACGTTCAAAAGTCTAGGAGGCAACTTAAAATGAGGGTCATAGTTTATGGATGAAATTGTAACATTCAAAGGTTTAGGTACCAATTTAAAATGAGGGTCATAGTTTGGGGATGAAATTGGGGCATTCAAAAGTTTAAGGGGGATTTAAAATGAAGGTTATAGTTTGGGGATAAAATTGAAACATTCAAAAGTTTGAGACCAATTTAGAATGAGAGGCATAGTTTGGGGATGAAATTGAAACATTCAAAAGTTTGGGGACCAATTTAGAATGAGTCATAATTTGAGGATAAATTTGGAACATTTAAAAAGTTTGGGGGATTAATTTAAAAGAAATCATAGTTTAGAGATGAAATTAAAATATTCAAAAAGTTTAGGAACCAATTTAAAATGAGGGTCATGGTTTGGGGATGAAATTGAAATATTCAAAAGTTCGAGACCAATTTAGAATGAAAGTCATAGTTTGGGGATAAAATTGAAACTCAAAAGTTTAAAGACCAATTTAGAATGAGAGTCATAGTTTGAGTATAAATTTGGAATATTCAAAAAATTTAGGGGACTAATTTGAAAGAAATAATAAGTTAAAGATAAAATTAAAATATTTAAAAGTTTAAAAACTAATTTAAAATAATGGTCATAATTTAAGGACGTAGACATTAAAAATTAATTAAAAGCAGTAGTGGTAAGAACACCATGACCCAAAACGGGAAAGAAAAGTATCGTTGTTGTTACTTTGAAAACGATTAAGGAAATAAAAATAAAAGAGAACTGAAGGGAAAAATGCAAGGACTCGTAAATGCTCATAACTTAATTAAAATTTCTTGTTGAATTTTTTTTTTGTTGTTATAGATTTAATATTTATTAGAAAGAAATTTCAACTCCTCACTTTTTGCTTTTATGATACTTTTTTGTCTTTTTTATCGGCCGTTTGACTGTTCTTTTTCATTTTATGTTTACTCATAGTTGAGTTTAATGTCGTTGTGACTGATCAAGATGACGCTTATTTGTTATATTGTCTATCTTTCTACTTTGGACTCTCAAGCTGAATTTGGATAAACGTTCACAACCACTCTTTATCATGCGATTGAGTTGTGGTAATGACCGTTTTGTCAATGTGCCTTAATTGCTATATACATTTATTATTGTTAGTGTCGATAGTTTTTATTTTTTTTATTGTCGATTCTAGTGTTGTTAGTATCTATTTTGTGTGAGTTTTTGGGTTTGTTTTTACCATTTTCCTTGTATAGTTCTTGTATGATATCGAGTTGCTACTTTCTTGTTTCAAAGGTTATAAAAAAAAATCTATATTATGTGCTTAGTGTACAAGTATGATTGTAATCCCTCATTGTAGTATTAGATGTTTTCTCTTTTTAATAAGATTAGTGTCTTCTATAAAAAAATATATAGATAAAGATTAGAATAACATTAATTTTATTATTAAAGTTTTTCCTTTAAATAAAACAATTAAAATTTATCATCCAAATATATTAATAAATCCATATCCAGATATCGTATCATTTTATAATAATTTGTTAAATAATTTTTAGGGTAAATTACACTAGTAGTCCCTAAACTTTTAGGGCACTTACAATATAGTCATCGAATTTTTAAAACTTACTACACAATCATTGAATTTTTAATTTACTTTCATTACGGCCATTGGCATCAATTGTTGTTTAAAAAAACTGGCGTGACACGTTAGATTTAACGTTTAAAACTTGCAATATGGTCACCTTTTCTCTCCCTTTTTCTCCCCCTTTCATTTTTCTTTCCATTCGAACATGTCCCTCTTCCTTCTCTCCCTCCTCTCGTTCATGTTAAATTTAACGTGGCACGTAATTTTTTTAACGACAACTAACGATGATGACCATATTAGAAGCGAATTAAAAGTTCAATAATTATATTATAAGTTTTAAAAGTTGTGACCATATTATAAGCACCTTAAAAATTCAGGGACTACAGATATAATTTACCCTAATTTTTATAAATATTATTTTACTCGAAATGTTCCCGTTTCACTCGTATGGTAGGTATGATAAAATCTAATTAAAGATATTTTAATGTATACAAAACCATTTTTTAATATTGTGTGAAGATATTTTTAACTCACGTGTAAATAAATAAAGACATTTTTTCTAATAAGACAAGCCGACTTTTCATTGTCGAAGAAAATAAAGATACAAGAGAACAACAAACAAGCAGAAAAATAAATAAAAACATAACCGGACACAAACGAAATCCGTTGGAAGCAACACAAGAAACAAAACAACAAAAAATCAAGTAGAAAATGAAAACACAAGCAAAGGATACGAAGACTGGGGAGACCCATCAAACAGCCACAATCGACAAAAAGAACCGAGACGAGAGTGAGCCAACGACACCAATCTCCAATGCATGTTATTTCTGGGGACACATAAGCAGGGTCAGATCCGGAAATTTAAGTTCCGTGGTTTACCTATTTATCTTATTTAGAGATTTAAAGTTTTGAATCCCTACTACATCATACTAAATAAATAACAAGAACGCATTTTGTTCAAGAAATCTCCTTGAAGAAATGAATTAAAATATAATAATATAAAAGTCACAAGAAAATTAAAGAGTAAAGTTCACAAATGGTCATTAAACTTTGATCAATTATTCAATTTGGTAATTAAACTTTCAATTGCATCAATATTACCATTGAACTTTTAGTTTTGCTCCAATTTGGTCACACTCGTTAACAGCAGTTATAAGGTTGACGTGATAGTTAAAATATTTTGTATAATAACACATTTAGTCATTCATGTTTGCAATTCAAACAATTTAGTCCTAATTTGAAAAAATTAATAAATTTAACCCTAATCATTTACAAATGATTTCAATTTGACTCTATTTTTAATTAAAAATAATTTAACCCTGAACCATAAACATAAAACCCTAAAAATAATTTCAATTAAAAACAATTGATCAAATAATTAAAAAAGTAATAATAATCCTTAATTGAAATGTGACAAGAAAACTAAATTGATAAAGGGCAAGTAGAGAAATTCGGGATCAACCATTCTCTCTTGTCTAATATAACATTTAAAGAAATCAGTGTGATATCGTGAAAGTTCTTCCGAGTTGCAAATAAAAAAGTTATCAAAGATTTGAACATTTGAGAATTGACCAGGTCCACCACTGAGAGTAGGATTGGTACAAGCACGTTTGGAGCCATTGAGGTTGAAAAATAACATTTTGGCTAAAAAATTTTGGTTGGAGAATTTTGTCAAACACCTTAAGTGCAAAGGTTTAAAGCTAAAGGTTTGAGTAATATAGAGCAATAGGTAAATTTCCTCTAAGATAAACATAATATACAAAGCATATAAATCAACCCAATTCAATCAATTTAGACAACAATTACATTTTTTTTAATTCAAAATCCACTTTTGGTGAAAAATCTCATGCATTTTGGATTTTCAATGAATCCATGTGTTTAGAAGATCAAAATCAAGGTTAATACTTGTTTAAACAACAAATTTTATCATTTGAGACAATATTAAATCAAATAAATTCAAGAATTTCGAAAATAAATAAAGCATGAGGTTTTAGGGATACCTTGAATGATTTTGAAGATTTGATAATGAAGAACACAAGAATCCTTAAGGATGTGATGGTATGAATGCAAAGATTTGAGTGAAAAACAACTTTTTAAGGGTTGAAGAAAACTTGATGAAGTACATTGAAGAATAGAGAGATGACCAAATTGAGAATTTGGATAAGTATAAGTAAAAAAATTAATGGTGGGTCAGGTGACCTACCAGGTTACTTAATAGATACGCCCATGCGCATAAGAGTAAAAAACAACTAGAGAAATGCAGAGAGAAAACCTTCACTGTTACTGCGTCAAGATTTATAAATCGTAGGTGACTGGTAAGTAAAGAGGAACAATCTGAGTCGGAAAGTCAAGCCAATGATCTTTTGTCAATAAAAATTAAATATTTTGACTAAAAAAGAAGAGAGCCTCCTGTTGTTTCTATCGGTGCCGTCTTCATTGAAGAAAGACACCCTAACTAATCATCAAACGGCATTTGAAAAGAAAAATTTTCATCGAACAACCAAAAAACAAAAAGAAAATTTGATGATAAAACGAAAAAAGAATCAATCGATTATGAAGGAAAAAGAAGAAGAAATTGGAGAATCGGACGGCTCTCCTTGAAACTCGAACCTTCGAATATAACTAACAAAATAAAAATAATAATTTTTGAGAGAAAAAAGAGAGAAGATTTGAGAGGTGACAATCGGGTTGTTCGAATCGGTTCTGGGTCAGGTCATTTCAGTTTGGGTTATTTCGGGTCTATCTAGAATCGTTTATAATCGGTTTGGGTCTGGTTTAAATTTAGCTCAGGTATTAGATCAGGTCAAAGTCAGATCGATTGTTTTCAGTTCGGGTCAATATCGAATCGATCGCTTTTGGTTTAGGTCAAAATCGGGTTGTTCGAGTCAATTTTGGGTCGGGTCAACCTCTGAATTTTTGGGTCAACTCGGTTTGAGTTGGATTATGATTCACAAAGACTTCGTTGATGTTGAAGATTTTGTCGGTGGAGGATACAGAAGATTGTCTCAATTTTGTTTGAGTTGGGTCAACTTCAATTCTCTAAGGTTTATGTTTTAGGCTTTAAGGTTTAATGTTAATGGTTTATGGTTTAGTTAAGGTTTTTGGTTTATGAGATTAATTATGATTCCTTAAGGTTTATGATTTGTGGTTTAATATTAACAATTTATGATTTAATTTAGTGTTATTGGTTTATGAGATTAATTATGACTCCTTAAGGTTTATGGTTTAGTTTAGGGTTATTGGTTTATTATATTTATTTTGATTTCTTAAGGTTTAGAGTTTAGTATCAATGGTTTATGGTGTAGTTTAGGGTTATTGGTTCATGAGATTAATTCTAATTCCTTAAGGTTTATGGTTTGGGTTTAGTATTAATGTTTTATGGTTTAGTTTAGGGTTATTGGTTTATGAGATTAATTCTAATTCAACTTGCTAATTTATGCATTTGAATATGATTAAATATTTAAATCAAAGCTTCATGTGTACAATTGACTTAAATTAAAGTTTCAACTTTCATGTGTACAATTACATATTTACGTCCAAATCAAAATTTTGTGTATAATTATATTAAATCAATGTTTATATAATAATAATAATAATAGTGTCTGAATTGAATTAACTTATTAAACTTAGGTTCTGAGTGAGTTAAACTAAAATCTCGATGCATAAATCACGGACATGATTAAAAAGAATTCTAAAATTAAATGTGGAGTTTCAATTAAATTAATCTAAATTGAAACTCAATTGAATTAAAGTAAAACCTAAAAGTAAAAATCCGGGACTTAAATAAAAAATATGTAAAGTTAAAGGGCTAAATAATTAATTGCTCCTAACCTAAAACTGTAAGATCAAGCGTGTTCATTTTAATTAAAAAAGGAAAAAAAACAATTGGTAAAAAATGGGGAAAAAACAGAATTTTGGAGGCAAATAAGGCGTCCATTTTTTAGGTTAGAGATTAACTACCCTTGAGGTATTGTTGTATTTAAAATGTTGCATTTTTAGTCCTAATATTTATTTTTAAGTTTTAGTTTACTTCAATTTAGTCACAAGTATGAAGTATCCCCACGGTTTGGACTTTGGATATAGCAATCCCTCCCCATGATGATATTTAGTCCCTAAAACTTTATTTTTAGTTAAAATTTACCCCTATTTATTTCTAATTTTTGTAATTTAGTCTAATAATTTTAATATACTGATATTTTTGTCCATTTTAGTTCTTAAGATTTAATTTTTAGCCAAAATTGACCCCTATTTATTTTTATGGTAAAATTGTGAAAATGGTCACTAGACTCTGAAAATTTCTCCACTTCCAAATTGTCAAATTGGTCCCTAATTTCGGTTTTAGGCTATATTTTATGGTAAAATTGTGAAAATGGTCCCTAATCTCGGTTTAGGGTTTAGGCCTTAGTGTTAATGGTTTAGAGCTTATGTTGTAGTTTAGGGTTATTGGTTTATGCGATTTATTTCTATGGCTTAAGGTTTATGGTTTAAGATTTTTAAGGCTTAGTGTTAATGGTTTAGGGTTTATGGTGTAGTTTAGGATGAAATTAAGATCAAATATTGGGAGGGGAAATAGTCTATTAAACTTCTAAATTTTAAAATTAGTAGGGACAAAAGCCTTACTTGATTAATATTTAAACTTACAATGACATAAAATGTTATTACACCACAATTTTGAGAATAACAACGGTCTCTCCCATAGTATAATGGCCCTGTTTGGCAATTAGAGGATAGCTATAGATGCCAAACGGGTCATTCAATTTGGGTCATTTCGAGTCTGACTACATTCAGTTTAAATTCGGTTCGTTTCGGTTCGATCTGGTTCAGTTTTAGTTCGGGTCTATGGTGATTTCGGTTTTAGTTCGGGTTTATGGTGAGTTCGGTTTTTGGTTGATTTTGGGTCGGTTATTTTCGGGTCGGGTCAATATCGGGTTCATAGGAGATCGATCGGTTTTAGTCGGGTTTTCAGGCCGATTTAGGTTTTTTCACCCTATATATGACTTTATATATCCTGTATATTTGGCTTTTTGGTGTTGTACGACAATTCACATCTCGTATTTTTTTTAATATGTATATTTTATTTCAGGTTGCTTTCTTTTCGGTTCCATCCAGTTCGGTTGAAAATCAATTTGGGTCTATTCGGTTCGGTTGGAATTTAGTTCGGGTCCATTTTTGGCTCAACTGAAATTCGGTTCGATTTTGTTTATTTTGGGTTTCAGATCAAATTCGGGTCATCGTGTTTGGGTCGATTTTGGGTCCCGGTTTGGGTAAATTGGTCCGGTTCTAAGTTCTTGGGTTAAGTTTGCCAAGTTTACGAATAGCTGATAACATTAGCTGATTTGACTAGCAGATTTCATTAGCTGATTGTATAAAAGTGTTTGGTAAAATTAACTGATAGCTGTTCGATTATTTGAACAAGCAAAATGACATATAAGGACATGATTATATTTGATATTTTTTGAATAATTTATTAGTTATTAATATTTAGTATCTATTAATATTAATTAGATTATGAATATTAAAATTTTTAATATCATTACTGAGCATATTTGAGGATGTTCATATTAATTTTTTATTTGCGATATTATCTTTTTAATATAATTTTAATAATTACTAAATTTAGATGTATATATTATTTTTTTATCTCTAAAATTATATTTTGAATATAATATTATTAATTATTAAATTTATATGTATTTATTAATTTATATATTAATTTTTTATTTATGAAATTATTTTTTTATTTTATTAATTAATCAAATTTATGTTTTTTTAGGGAAATTCTTTATAATTGTCAAGGACAAAATAGTCTTTATAAGTCTTTTAACCAAACTTCTAACTCAAAAAAGCTCATTTTAGGAGCTTTTTCAAAACGAGAGGTTTCACCTCAATCTGTAATTACAATCATCTATTTATTAAACATCTAAATTAGTGGATTTGACTAGTCAAACATCTAAAAATGCTTCAAACTTCCAATTTTAACTCAAAAGCTGTTTACTAAACAAAGCTAATACAAAAAGATGATAAAACATACACCATTTTACTATTTATCATAAAGCTAAAAATAGAGAATAGTAAAAAGAAATTATTCATTTATTTTACCTTAATTATCGGGTTAAAATCAGGTTCAACTTTTGATTCGGGTAAAATCTGTTTGGGTCTATTCGGTTCGGTTGAAATCAATTCGAGTTTATTACAGTTCAACAAAAATTTCGGATCAATTTTAATTCGGTTCAATTTATTTAAAATTTCCAATCGTTCAAGTTAATATTAAATCTCAATTCAGGTAAATCAATTCAGATCTGAAGTCTCGAATCAATTTGCTACGTCAAGAAAAAATGGATGAGTTTAGGAAGACTGATAATTAATTAAAGATGTTTAACCAATCAAAATTGAATAAGCGCAGGCTACAAGGCCCCTTTATCTTCTAAAAATGGAATATCTTTACTGTCTATCATTACATCACGTAAACTAAAACAGCTCTTCTGTTTCTTTCGTACACACAAACAACTCCTCCTCTTCGCTTTACCTCTTGTCTGTCCGATCCGACTCGCTGTTCTAACTCGGTCTCTCTCCCATCCACTTTCTACCCCCACCTCAATTATTCACCTCTAGTTTTCCTTCCAACGACTTCGTTTCTTCGAGGGCTAGGGTTTACCCATCGAATCCCGAGTTGGAAGTTATTTATCGAATCCCAGTGGCGGTTCTGTAAATTAAGCTGAAATGGAGCCCGTTTGTGGGTTATGGAGTTTTGGGAGTGTTTCAATGGTTATGTGGTGGATAGGGAGTAATTAGGGTTTCGTTCTTTCTATTGAAATTTAGGGATATTTTGGACTTCTTTGTTCATTTCTGTAGCTGGGAGTCGAAAGTTAAGGTGTTAAGTTGGGCAATTTTGGAAATTTAGGGGGTTCTGCTGTGAGCTTGTTGAATTTGTACCAAGAATTTGAAGTTGCTTATTTTCGGGTTTAATTTAAGTAGGAGCATAATTTGAAGCTTCAAATAATAGGGATTGCTTGCATTTAGGCGTGGGGAAGTTGAACGAAGAGGTAGGGATTGTATTGGGGGAGAAATGTTTTATTCACAGTTTATATTGGCGAAGAAAGGTCCATTGGGTACGATATGGATAGCAGCTCATCTGGAGAGGAAGCTCCGAAAGAATCAGGTGGCTGATACCGATATCGGTGTATCCGTCGGTTAGTACTTTCTAATTTCATTTTGTTTGTTTAGTTTGAAACCCGGAGTTAAAGTTTGAATCTTTGGGTCCGTTTGATTCCTCAATTTTTGTTTCCCGGAAAATAGATTGATTTTCTAGAAAATGTTTTATTTCTGGTGGCCGGTTAATTTTAAGGAAATTATTTTCGGGTGTTTGATAAATATTCATGAAATCATAAGTCGTATATATGTATCTATGTTCATCTTTAGCTCTAGATTAACCGATTCTCAGGCAACCCACAGTTCATCATCTTCAACATTCCTAGACCACTACATCATAATTTGAACTGAATATTGAACCGAAAAAACCCTGAACTGAATCATAATCCACCATCATCCGATGGTTCCCCTTATCTCCATCACTAATCATCACCATCCCTAAACATTTCCAAGCTTCACCCACATTGCATCCGCTGATAAACCTAAGCAAAGTCACGGCAAGCCACCATTGAACCAAACTCCAATACCAAATACCCCTAAACTGACCCACTGAATCTCCTTTAATTTCGTCGAGATCATTGGACCCATCACCGGCACCCCAATTCATCAACTAAATCCATCGCCCAAGTCCCCAATCTAGCAGAACCAAGGCTTTCTTAGCCTTTAAAGTCGAACACGATCAACGGCAAAAAAAATCGAATCACAATCAAAACCCAAAGAGAAAGAAGAAATTACAAGAGTGAAAGTGCTGGTGCCAGTCTCAGATTAGGGGAGGTGCCATCATCGGTGAGAGAGGATGATGGTGTTGTCGTCACTGGTGAAAGAAAGTGAAGAGAATGATGATTTTATGAAGAGGATGCAAGAACGGAAAAGAAGAAAAGTTGCGTAAAATGACTTAGGGAAAAAATCCGTGTCATTTAAAAGAGTTTTCACTTATTTTCCTGAATCAAACACCTGAAAATTAGGAAAACATTTTCCGGAAAATAAAATAAAACAAGTGTATCAAACAAACCTATCTCTCTACTAATATATTTATCCATATAAGTCTTTTTAAGGAAATAAATAACAAGTATTTATTTAATCCTTGCTTATTAATTGGTAAAATATGCTCATTTATTTTCCATGATTTGTAAGTTCATAGTCATTGAACCAACCATTGGTTTAGTATTGGTCTTACATTAAGAGTTCAATGTTTATGGAGTATTTCTAACAGTTTAATGAAATAAAAAAAGTCCTGACCATTAAGCGGTTATTAGTAAAAGTGGTATTTGGGAGTTAAAATTATAAAGGATAATTATCAAGTACAGTGGTAGTGGAATATTTTTAACCCTTGTGGAGTTAAAAAATCCACTGAATGGGTGGCAAAATAGTTATCCAATTATAAATACTAGATTAGCTTGAAATTCAGCGAGCCTGATGGCATGACCATACTATTAGATCCATTAGTCAATTAGTTTAAAGTGAGCCCTGTAGAAATATGTGAGGTAGTGTGCATATCGGAATGTTTGCTGCTGGTGTGCTTCTGTTGCCTGCTGGTTTCTGAAACAGAATTTTTCGTTTCCGAAGTTCCTTTTTCGGATAATTTTTGAAAGCTCATAATGTTCTGCTCTTCATTTTTATTCATGTATGAGCTTATTTTCTTCAAGTCCTTGTATGCTTTTTCCTTTTCATGTCCTTGTTGGACATATAATGTAGGAGATTTCCGTTATTAGCTGGGGAAATGACCACACCCAACCTTGCTATTGAGGATGGGAATCTAGTTTCTTTTTCTCACTTTTCCCTCCTATAATTTTATTTATTTATTTATTGTTATATGGTTTTGACCAGATTCTATTCTGTTTCCTGATGTACCAATTGCTCTACGATTGTCAAGCCATCTTCTTCTTGGAGTGGTGAGGATATATTCTAGAAAGGTGAATTACCTTTTTGATGATTGCAGTGAAGCCTTGCTTAAGATAAAGCAGGCTTTTCGCTCCACTGCGGTTGATTTGCCACCAGAAGAATCGACAGCACCCTATCACTCAATCACTCTGCCGGAGACTTTTGATCTTGATGACTTTGAGTTGCCTGATAGTGAGATTTTTCAGGGGTTAGTTCCTAATATTTACATCTTAGATTGCCTTTGGTAATATTTACCTCTTGATGCCTGTCTATTGCTTTGGTAAATGGGATACACGTCAAATATTTTCATTAGGTGTCTATGAAAGTATTATATGTTTAGTAACATGTAGCTTTCTTGGCAGTAACTATGTTGATCATCACGTTAGCTCAAGAGAGCAGATTACGCTTCAAGATACCATGGATGGGGTTGTTTACTCTACATTGCAATTTGGATTGGATGGTGAGTACTGCTTTTGAATCTGATATGCTAGATTTAGCTACATTTGGTTAGCAAAATACTAGTAAATCTAAAATTCTTCATTTGGAATGCTTTCAGAGCGGTTTGGTGATGGTGACACTTCTCGGATTGGTCTGCTTGATGAGGTAATCTATCATTCTTTCCTCCCCATCATTTGATGATTGGTTTGGCAGTAGTTTATAATCACCCATGGTTGGTTCTTCAAATTACTTCTGAACTAGAGATTTAAAAAAAAATCATTAAGAATAAAGTGTGTGGGCTGGTTGCAAAAATAATAGTGACAATGGGAATATGCTTTAGCAAGATGAGAGGTAAAAGAACAAATGGTTTTGTATATTAACAGTGTTGTGAGAGTAGATGATGCAATAATGTCATCAGAATATAGCTGAAATGTATATTCTTACCTAAGTACAAGAAGAAATGGTTATAATCTTTTAGGGATGAGCATCAAGTGGGTCAATTTACAGAAACTATTTCATTGGTGGTTAACTTCAGGAACCCTGACCATTTAGTTTTTGAAAGATGAAAATATGCTTCCATGGATCCTTTTGTCTGCAGCACCTTTAAATTGCTTAATGGATGGTTTGATTCATGGTCCTTCAAATCTTTTGGGTTGTGGTATTTAGCTGGTCTTTATGAATTGATTGAACCGTTTTTCTTTTTCTTGGTGCTATTTTCTACTTATGCTAATCCTCTACTGAAAATTGTTATCTTGAATTGATCTTACGCAGGAGCTCGTCCTAGATAGGGTTGAAGCATCCGGACATGCTGGAGTGTCAGTGTAAGCTTCACACACAAACATTCAAACACATACTCATGTGCACTTTATTCTTTATCTGGTCATGTTTCATATTAAATGCTTATGCCTTGTATGCACTTTCTTTATCTTAGTTTTCTTTTATTCATTTTGGAAAGTGTGTTTGTTTGATTCCTCTCATGGTTGGTTGCAAAACACGGCCAATTATTAATCAATCATTAGTTTCACTCGTTAATTTATGCAAATATTTTGATAATTTTGAATTTTATTGATTGCTTTTGTCTGTCATTTCAGATCTGATCTTCAAGGTTCAGATGTACCACAAAAGCAAGACCCAAGTAATTCAGAAGCTGTGCCCATGGATTGTAGTGGGGATCAGGTTCATTTTATATTCAACATAACATAAATCTCAATTTCCTTTTAATTTAGTCTAATTTCTATCTTGTAGAACAATTCATGTTCTAGCTATTTATTGTCTGACTTGCCTTGATAAATATGTTATGCTTGGTGTTAGGAAGAAGATCATGCTGCAAATTCTGAATTTGTTGTGTACAACCAGGATCCAAGTACTCCTGGATTAGTGGAAGTGCCAAAATTGTCTGGTGCTAATGAGGCAATGGCTGCTGGTGATCATGTAGAACCAGAACATGACAATCTTACAGAATTGCCCGATTCTGAGTCTGCAGAAAATGCTTCTAATAAATCAAATCTTCCCAATGGAGATAACAACCCCATGGATCAGTCATTGCAAAATCAACTAAATCATGATGCTGTAGTTATTGTGCCTCCTGAGAGTGACTGCCATATTGGAGACGTGGAGAAAGAACAAACTAAACCAAAAGGAAGTTCTCTCCCTGATACTGTTTCTGTGGAGTACACATCTGCTGTCGGGACTATAAGAGGGCCTGATGGTTTGGATAGGGTGGAAGATATGCATAATGGTGATATGCACTCAATGGATAGAACTGATAGGGAATGTGCAGAATCTCCTAGCTGCTCCAATGTCACCTTTGATTTGGATGAACCTGCTCAAAGAACATGTTCAAGTAGTACCTGTGTGCCCACATCAGATGGCAATTTGGAGAATGAACAAGCATCACATAAATATGAATCTGGGAATGATGCTGAAACTGCCAATAATTTGGAAAAGTCATCTGCCAAAGCAATATCTTCAAATCCTTCCTGTCCGTTGGAATCGCCCAGCAGGCCAACAGTTATTGATGATGAAGCTCAAGCTTGTCAGGAGCCAAATCTCTCTGAAAATCTTAAAGAACCTGGTATTCATGAAGAGGTCTCATCTGTTCAATTTTTTGGGAGTGATAATTTGGCTACTGCGGAGCAAAACTCCGTGGATCTGTCCCAAAGGGAAGGAGAAGTTCACGCTTCTAGAGCTTCCATTGAGGTGCAAGGTTTGTTTGACAAGTCTCACGCATGTTATCTTTTTAATATCATATATGAAAACATTTTTTTCTAATCATAATGTCTTGTTTAGATTGTTTCTTATTAACTACCTTCTGTGCAGGTGAAGTCTGCCAGACTCGGATGTTAGAACCTGCCTTTTGTGGTGATCAGTTGGAAAATTCAAATAGTTGTGCTATTTCTGACTTGCCTGCACCTGAAAAGTTACTTTCTGCACCAGCAGAACCACACAATAAAACAAGTGATTTGCTGGCTGAGTCTACCCCAGACAAAGAGGTCCTAGCAGGGAATGATGAAATTGATGCTGGAACCAAACTCATTTCAGGGAAAAAGCGAAGTGTAACTGAAAGTACACTAACTGTAGAGAGTATAAATTCTGTTGAATCATTTGGAAGGCCTCAACCCCGGAGAACTGCAGAATCAGTTCCTGATGATGATGACTTCTTGTCTTCTATTTTAGGTAACTACATTTTTATCTCTAAATGAACTATTATCTGCCTTCTATCGTTTTACTAGAATAGCATGGATTCTTAGGCTGTTCTTCATATGAATCTCTTTATAAATGACTTTGTCATTGCTTCAGTTGGGAGAAGATCTTCAGTTTTCCAAATGAAACCGACTCCTCCATTTGAAGTTGCATCATTGAAACGTGCGAGAGCTGCAACAAAACCTAGTGCCACCAAGAGAAAAGTTCTTATGGATGATACTATGGTTTTACATGGCGAGTAAGTTATTAATGTGTTTGTATTGCTCCTTATTCCTTTCTCTATCTCATTAATTGATGTTCTGATGGTTGCTCTCTTCTCAAATGAATTTGAACTTTGAAAATTCAAATATATTATTCTTTTTGCACAGTTATACAACATGGTTTGTTTTATTTGAGCTCACAATTCTCTCTGATTTTATAAATTTAAATTCGTATTATGAAATTCATGCACTTGAAAGCTTCAACCTGTTCATGCTTTCTTTTGCAACCTTTTCATCATTTGATGTAGATGGAAGTTTATCTTCTCTGAGGCACATTTTGTTTTCTTCTGTTGTCAACAAATTTTACAAAAAGGGACTTGCCATGTTTTGAAGTACCTGGTGATTTATATAGACTATAATAATCTTTGTAGTATGACATCCACAATAACTTGCTTTAGATATGATCAATTTGTGTTAATTCCAATCAGCATGGCACATTGGGAAATATTATTGAATGCTATTTATTCCAACACTTTATCTCTCTCTCTCTCCCCCTCCTTTTTAATTATGCATTTTTAAGTTTTGGATCTAGTAGTTAAGTACTGATAATTTGCCTTTGCTTTTTTCTATCAAGTACAATACGTCAGCATTTGGTTAGTACTGAAGATATACGCCGTATACGCAAGAAAGCACCTTGCAGTCTCCCTGAAATTTCATTGATTCAGAGACAATTCTTGAGAGATGAAATCTTCAGTGATTCTATACTTACTGGTGAGATCTAAGTGCTGAAAATTCAATATATCTGCATGCTTTTGTTGGGTTAACGAAATAAAAGAAAAGAAGTCCAACTTATCCATTTATTACAATGAACCTAATTTAATAGTTCGGGTGTTTTGACATATGGAGCAATGAAAGAGGGAGAATAATATTGTTGCATGTAAACCCACCCGATATGTTGCTCCCTCTAGACAGGAAAATTTATTGATACAACTGTACTAGATATCCTGAAGGCCTTGCTTAAATTTGATTTGCTATCACGGAAAAAAGATGCAACTTTTATATGTTTGTTTAATCTGGGGCATCTTGCTTGTTGAGAACAAGACTGCCCTGCTACTACATGTGTTTTACCTATTAGGTTATACACTAATTTCTTTGGAGTATTTTCCAGATGTGGAGTTCAGTTTTGGCGTTGACGTCACTTACAGAAAGTTTTAAAATTGTATGCACTAAGATTTGACTGCGATCTGTCTTAATGGTTGTGCATCTGTGTTGGTTTTATTGTTGCTTGAAATAATTCTGTCTCATTAAATGGATGATTTTAATGTTTTGATTTCAAGTATGTTTGTTTCTAACAAATGGTGTACCTTTCAGGTGTGTCAAGTGACTTGGCACGTTTGCACAATGAACCATATGATCTAAGCAGTATCAAGATTTCTGAAGGTGATGAAGAGCATGCATCAAATGAAGTAGCTAAGGATGCAGGGTGCTCGGTCAGACCTAATAGTGCTGAAGAAGGTGGAATTGAAGGGAACTCTTTGCCTTCAGTTCACGGCAACGATCTGCAAGCCCAATCTGTTGGCACTACTTTTCAAACTGATATGCAGCAGAGTGAATACAATGATTTGAATGCTCAACAGGATAGAAATGCTGTTGATGATGTACCTCAACTTTTGCAGCATGGACCTTTAGATGGGACCACGGCGATGGAAATTGTCAGAGATAATGTTGAAGCTGCTAATGCATCAAACCACTCTGTTCTGAATGAGTTTGGGGTGTCATCCCCTACTAATCTTGGTAGTGATTTTTTGTTGGAAGAAAGTAAAGCCAGTACATTAGTTGATGTTGGTATAGCAGACTGCTGTGCACCGATTGAAAATGGGGCCAATTCACTTGCCACCATGCAAGCTGGCGAGTCTCTGAATGATGTTCAAAATGCATATGAAACTGGAAATGATAAGATTGATGTAGTAGACGAGGTTCGAGTTGAGGGTACATTCTTGGATCATGATGACAAGGACCCAATCTGCAAGGATATTGAAGAATGTAAAATGGATTCTACATATTTGGAAAAAGTTGACGTGGTTCTGACAAATGCTTCATTAGATAAGGGAGAAACCTCAACCTTTCAGGAAGATGATGCAATCAATGAAGAAATGACCTCTCTTGTGGATAATCAAGTTGTAAGTTATTTAATGCAAAGTTACAGCTTTGTGTTAATCTACAAAATATATGTTCCTAACTTTTTCCTAACTATGACAACTCATATCTGTGTAAATTCAAGGAGTGCTCAACTTTAGAGCAGAAAATCAAAAGTAATTAAGATATTGTAGAAAATAGGGAAAAGTATTTTGGTCAGTAATCAATCTGATTCACTGTTTTTCCTTGAATTGATTTGAAGAGTACATACAAGCCAACTATTTATAGATTTAGTACAGGGAGTTCTAATAAAATTCAAACTAGTCTAGATAAAATATGATCTTATAAGATAAGAGATAAAGGTTATCTAAACTACTTAGTAGATAAGAGTTATATGCTATCTAACTACTTTAAGAGATTAGAGTTATAGGATATCTAAATTACTTGGATATTTACAAAAGAATTATCTCTATTTACATGACAATTATCTACACTCCCCCTCAAGCTGGTGAATACATATTGTAGATTCCCAGCTTGAATTTAAGATTGTCAAGAACCACTCTTGGAAGAGCCTTGGTAAGAATATCGGCTAACTGTTGCTTTGTAGGAACATAGCCGGGTTTGATAACTCCATTGCTGATTTTTTCAGCGATAAAGTGTCTATCTATCTCCACATGTTTGGTACGGTCGTGTTGAACAGATTTTTCGCAATACTAATAGCAGATTGACTATCGCTTTGCAACTCAAACCGCTTGTAATGATCTAATCCCATTTCGGTCAACATTCTTTGTAACCACATGCCTTCACAAATCCCAAGTGCTAGTGCTCGATACTGGCTCAGACCGCTCCTAGACACCACGGCTTGCTTTTTACTCCTCCAAGTGACCAAGTTTCCCCACACGAAAGCACAATACCCACTAGTTGATCTTCTATCAATTAACTCACCAAATAACTTGAATCAAGAAAAAATTCTTACCGACCTTTCTTCACTTTTCTTAAATAATAAGCCATGTCCCTGAGTCATTTTAAGGTACCGTAAAATTCTATATACGGCATCAAGATGCTACTCTCTTGGATCATTCATGTATCGGCTAACAACACTAATGAAAAAAAGCAATGTCAGCCTCGTAAAGAGACAAATAAATTAGCTTACCAACCAATCGTTGATATTGCTCTTTGCTTACTGGAACACCTCCATCATCTTTTCTAAACTTTAAGTTGGGCTCCATTGGGGTTTCGGCTGGTTTACAACCAAGCATGCCAGTTTCTGTCAAAAGATCAAGGATGTATTTCCTCGATGATAACTATACCGGATTTTGAACTTGCCACTTCCATTCCAAGAAAGTACCTAAGACTGCCGAGGTCTTTGGTTTCAAATTCCTTGGCTAGTGAATCTTTTAGCCTCTTTAATTCTTCAACATCATCCCCAGTGATTATTATATCATCCACATAAACAATTAAAATTGTTCTTTTACCATTTTGATTTACCTTAATAAACAAGGTATGGTCGGTTTGACATTGTTTATAACCACTCCCAATAATTAATTACCTTGGCAAATCTATCGAACCAAGCCCTTGGGGACTCGCTTTAGGCCATACAAGGATTTTCTCAATTTGCATACTTTGTGAGTCATCGAATCTCTCTTGATGCCCTTCGAATTTCCATGTACACTTCCTCTCACAAATTGCCATTCAAGAAGGCATTTTTGATGTCTAATTGATGAAGTGGCCAATCTCGGTTCACGGCAAGAGACAAGAAAACTTTACTGTGTTTAGTTTTGCAACTGGAGCGAAGGTTTCTTGGTAATCTATACCATAAGACTGTGTGAATCCCTTAGTCACTAACCTAGCCTTGAATCTTTCAATGCCGCCATCCGAATTGTACTTTCTCGTGAAAACCCATTTGCATCCCATCGCTTCTTTCCTTGAGGTAAATCTGCCGAGTCCGTGTCTCATTTTTCTCAAGGGCATTTATTTCTTCCTCGACCGCCTTCTTCCACCTAGGATCATCTAAAGCCTCCTCTATTGTTCTTGGAATCAATGTCACCCAATCTTTGTCGTGAATGCCTTGAATGATGGCATTAAACGGCTATAAGCAACATACTTTTCTATCGGATGAGCAAGACACTTCCTCACACCTTTCCTTTGAGCAATCGGCAAATCATCGTATTAACAAAAGGAATAGGATTTTCATTAAGAGAAGAATCCGTACCTTCCAAGTTTTCCATGGTAATTGGACTCAGTTCCAATTCTTGGCAGCGTCTAGGTTGCAAGGTGGACTTCTCTCTCCTTTTGTAGAAGCTAAGTTCTCTCCCTTCTGGTTGGGTCTTTTGAGGAGTTTTGGAAGGTGATGGATAGGTTCTTTGTGGAGTTTTAACAGGGCTGGAATTTTGTCTAGTAGGAGAAGAATGTAGAGATGGTTGTAAAGGAGATGAAAGCACGGGTTGTGGGATAAAAATGGATTGTGAATTAGAAGTCAGTTGTGATGATAAACTTGACGAGTTCTGAAAGTTATTAAAAAGCTGAAATTGAAATTCATCTTGAATCTCCCCATGAATTTCGGTTTTAGAGAAATAAGGTTTATTTTCAAGGAAGGTAACATCCATAGTAATGTAAGTCTTTTTTGTAATTGGGGAATAACACTTGTAACCCTTCTTGGTGGATGAGTAACCTAAGAAAACACACTTGAGTGACCTTGGATCCAACTTAGACCTATGTTGTTGATAAACATGAACAAAAGTGGAACACCCGAAAATCTTTAGTGGAAGATCACATGACATAGGTTTGAACCAAGGAAATTTTTTAAGAAGAACATCTTTAGGAGACTGGAACTTTAGTGTTCGACTAGGCATCCTATTAATAAGGCGAGTAGCAGTTAGGACAGCTTCCTCCCCAAAATATTTAGGAACATTGGAAGAGAATAAAAGAGACCTAGCTACTTCCAAAAGATGTCTATTTTTTCTCTCGGCAACCCCATTCTGTTGAGGACTATCAACACAAGAGCTAATATGATCAATGCCCTTTTCTTTAAAATAGGATCTTAGACTCTTGGAGAAATATTCACTCCCATTATCAATTTTAAAAATGTGGACTTTACTTTGAAACTGATTTTCGACCATAATGTGAAAGGTTTTAAAAATTTCACAAACTTCAGATTTTTCCCTCATAAGAAAGGTCCAAGTAGTCCTACTATGGTCATCTATAGGCTACAAACCATCTAGATCCACTAACATTTTTAACTTTGGAAGGGCCCCAAATATCACTATGGATGATGGAAAAAGGATGAGAAGGTTTATAAGTGGATGGATGGTATGTAGTTCTTTGATGTTTGGCAAATTGACAGATGTCACAATGAAAGGATTTGATCTTTTTATTGGTGAACAAATCTGGGTACATCTTGGCCAAATAAAAGAAATTGGGATGACCTAGTCTAAAGTGTAGTAACATAATCTGACTGGAAATAGGGTCTGATGTGGAAATAGATTCGGAGATACAGCTGGAATAGGCTTGTTTTGGTGAAGGCAAAGAACCTTGAAGAATGTAGAGTCCACAGTGCGACCTAGCATTGTCAATTATCTTCCCTGAATCCAGTACCTGAAATTCACAACCATGTAAATCAAATTTAGTATAACATCCCAAGTCACGAGACAATTTACTAACAGATAACAAGTTGCAAGCTAATTTTGGAACATAAAGCACGGAGTTCAATTCGATATCCTGATTTACTCAAATTGTTCCACTTCCTTCAATGGCTGCTAAGGAACCATCTGCCGTCTTTACACTGGATTGGGCCCCAAGCTAGCTGAATTCTGTAAATAAGCTCAGATCTCCTGTCATGTGGTCAGAGGGTCAACTATCGACAATCCAAGTAATGAAGTTTGTGTTGTCAACAGTATTTGCAAAAGAAAGATTACCTCCATGTTGCTTGCTAAATAGGCCGCTAATATTTCTTACATAGGTGACCAAATGTGATTGATTGTCCCTCTGTGGCCGTGGGGATGGACTAGATTTTGAGCTAATCTCGAATGTTTTTTCGCCAGCCATTAACCAATGATTTTTTTGGATAGGATCTGAAAAACCTAGACTGATACCATGTAGAAAATAGGGAAAAGTATTTTGGTCAGTGATCAATCCGATTCACTGTTTTTCCTTGAATTGATTTGAAGAGTACATACAAGCCAACTATTTATAGATTTAGTACATGGAGTTCAAATAAAATTCAAACTAGTCTAGATAAAATATGATCTTATAAGATAAGAGATAAATGTTATCTAAACTACTTAGTAGATAAGAGTTATATGCTATCTAACTACTTTAAGAGATTAGAGTTATAGGATATCTAAATTACTTAGATATTTACAAAAGAATTATCTCTATTTACATGACAATTATCTACAGATATCAATATTGAGTTTCTAAATATATTTTAATGTACGTTTAATACTTAACTTTTTTCTATTATATAAAGCATGGTTGAAGGTAATTCATTGAAAATATTTCCATTCTTGAGCAAATAATTTTTAAATGTATTTAAATTTAATTTGAATATTTAACTCAGTTCTATTCATAAAGCATGGTTGACATTATAAGTACTGATACTTAGTCCATCCATCAACTTTGTATTCACGTTAACTTGTTCAGTAATGTGCTATTTTTACATTAACTTACATGTTGCCATGATTTTTTTTTGTGGTAGCCTCTTATTTTATTAAGTCATTGGGAGTCCCCTAAATGAGTATTTGGTTTTGTGGGTGCAGGAATTTGAGGATACTGCTGTTGGAAATGATACAGGTTTAATCTTATTGCCTTGTTTTGCTTTTACAATTCAGTGTTAATCTTATTGCCTTGTTTTGCTTTTACAATTCAGTGTTAATGGTCATTTCTTGAATTTATATATATATATATATTTTAAGTAAAATGAATTACAGTTTGGATACATAAATTTTTATATTAGTTGTGAAAGTTTAAGACAGGCTGGATTCTGTTTAGGATTTGGACCATATGGTGCTATGGCCTGCCAAAAGATTTTCGCCGGAAAAGAAATTGTTAATATTTATTAAAACACATCTTTAGTACCAACTTCCATTTATATTTTTTTCCATACCGTCTTCCTCCCAACTTAATCAATCTTGATAGGACCGTTTGATTGCTAAATATTTATTTTACCTTCCTTTTCAGAATTTCTGAATGTAGACGATGACGAGCTAGGTGAGGATGATGATAATGGCATGCCGTGTGGTGATGAAAGTCGTCTTCTTGAAAATAGTGGATGGTCTTCTCGTACCAGGTCTGTAGGCTGTGTTTTGCACTTTTTCTCATTAATTTCAGCATTAATTTAGCACTTGTCAAAATAATTTCTTCTACCTTCATAATTGGAATGAGGCTAGCTCTCACCGAGATGTTTTCTGTTACCTTTCTTCAAGGGCTGTTGCCAAGTATCTTCAGAATTTATTTGACGATGAAGCTGTACATGGACGTAAGGCGCTCTGTATGAGCAGTCTATTGGCTCGTAAAACATGTAAAGAAGCATCGAGAATGTTTTTTGAAACATTGGTACGTCTACTAAAAGCACCACACTATCATCTCCAGTAATGAACAGAATTTCTGGACGTACAAATCCTAGAGATTAATGAAATTTATCCCCTTTGTTTCTTGGTGTCACAAATCTACAGGTTCTCAAGACAAAAGATTACATCCATGTAGAACAGGGGAAGCCCTTTGATGACATCTGTATAAAGCCTCGATCGAAGCTCTTGAAATCAGATTTCTGATCCCTTTGCGTAGGAGAATGCAGATACAGTGGAAAAATGGCTTGTCGTTCTGATGCCGGTACTAATTGTTTTGTTTCAACCAAAGTGTTTGGTTTTATTTTCATCCTAGACATTAGATGTTGGGGAGGGATGGTTGTGTTTCATTGTAACGACTGTTTAGGAGAGGAGGATAGTAGTTGTGTGCGTGTGTGTATACATATTTATATATGTAAAATATCTAAATATGCAAATGAAGGTGCTGATTTATTTGTTTACAAGTTCTGTCTCCACTGGCAATTTTGCTATTCCCCGAGATTCTGTTGCAGCGTTAAATAAAGAAGTTGGCACCACCAAAATGTCTGAATCTGAACCCCGTCTGAGATTCATATGTGTGGACCCACGTATAAATCATAGTATTCTTATGCTAATGATATAAAAAAATGTAAAGTCGCATAGTATTGTTTTGTTGTTTAACAGATGCTTCCAAGTAAAAATGAAACGGTAGCCTAGTTTATTGAGAAATGAAATGTTGTCAACAACGAAAGACGGAAATGATCGACTCTGAATGACCAATAGTTGATACTTGATATATTATCCGAGAAAAACTTCAATGCACATTCCGTATAAATTTTTCCTTTAAGGGTTTAGTTTAAGGTTTAGAGTTAAATAGTTTGGATTGTAGGGTTTAAAATTTAAAGTTAGTATTTAAAATTTATGATTTAGGGTTTAAAGTTTGGGGTTTAGTTTTTTAGGGTTTAGGTTTAGTAATTTAAGATTTGAGTTTATAGTATAAATATGCAGGATTGTGTAAAATAAATTTTATATAGCACGTGTATCAAAATTAAACTCGTATTATATCTAATAAAAATAATTTTTTTATAAATGTATTACCATCTCAAGTTCATTTTGTAATGGTCGTTTTACCTCTAAGATTTAATTTAGTCCAAAACAAACCCAATCTTTATGCGGATTATTGTTTTAAAGTTAGGATCGATCCCTCGTACTTGTAATGTTTAAAAATACAGAACAATTACTACTTAGGGGAGGAGAGCTCATAATGAGTATCGAACCCACGACTTAGGAAGATTAGAGAGTGTCAACTGAGAGCTTTTAACCTCTTGTTGACAAAAAAAAAAATACTTGATCTATTCTTAAGGAATATTTGATCTATCCTAATACCTTTAATACACTCGATGAGACCATTGGTGGGGTGTGACTAATGTAATAATCAAAATAAGACTGAACAATAAACTGCGATTATTAGTTGGATGAATAAAAGAAATTAAACTAAATTACTTCTCAAATATATTGTTTGATATGGTGCGACTGTTTGCTTAAATTTATTCATTACAAGTAATATAGTAGAGTAAATTTGCACCACTGAACTTGTAAAACTCAATGTTTAAAATTGTTGTTTTTTTTTTCATGTTATAATTCTCAATTCTTGGAGATATAACATTACCTTCGGATGGGTCTCATTTGGATTTTGCAAAGTACAATTTTTCGATACTTTAGTAGGTATTTATAATGGACCAGTCCGATGTTACATTCTCGGTTTTGTTAGATTATTCAAGTCGAGTTTAAAGTGTTACAAATATTAAATGGATCCCGTTCCCAACAACATCTGGTTACATAAAAACTGACCTAACTCTTAAGAAATGAAAGACTAAACAACTAAAATAATAATCATCAACAATCCATAATAATAACAAACACCATTTTAGTGTAACAGGTAAGCTACCTGTGTTGCACCCTTACATTTAGGTTTCAAACCCTTTGAATTGGATCTCCTCCCCCAAATTTTAAAGCTTGTAATAGTCCAAAGATA
Source organism: Hibiscus mutabilis (assembly GCA_019671005.1). Taxonomy (NCBI): domain Eukaryota; kingdom Viridiplantae; phylum Streptophyta; class Magnoliopsida; order Malvales; family Malvaceae; genus Hibiscus; species Hibiscus mutabilis. The sequence goes on from CM033719.1 coordinate 15,261,167, forward strand.
AAACAAATCAATATTTGTATGATATTTGAGGGTAACTTACACTTTACATCACTGAACCTAACATTCATTTTCATTTACATCACGAATCTTTAATTTAATTAAATCACATCATTCAACTTTTATTAATAATAAGTAAAGTCATTTATACTAACATTATTAAATAATTCTAAAAAAATAAAATAAAATTAACACTTTTATATAACATATTTTCACATATCATCATCAAATAATGTTTAATTGATGATTTAATAATTTTTTATAAGAATTTTTTGAAGCATTTCGTTTAAAAAAATTTAAAAGAAAAATAACTAAATTTCTTATAAACCTAACAAAAAAATTAAATTACCAATTAAACAATATTTATTGATGATAAGTGAGAATATGTTAAATAAAAAGTGTCAATTAAAATTATTTAATAGTGTCAACATAAGTGACTTAATTTATAAATAATAAAAGTGAATACTAAATTTAGGGGTAAAACTTTGATACACTATAAAAACCCAAATCCTAAATTCCCAACCCTAACCCTAAAAAACTAAACCCTAAACCTTAAACCCTACGCACTAAATTCTAAATACTCACCTTAAATTCTAAACCATACAACATAAACTCATAAACCCTAAACCTTAAACTAAAACTCTAACCTCTAAAACTAAAAGACACGTGTAAACTAAAATTTACACGACATGTGTATCAAAGTTTTTCTCCTAAATTTAGTGATCTAAAATGTAAAATACTTGATATTTGATTAATATAATACATGAAAAATGATTGTATAAAATTATTATGTCATGTCATATTTGGTCTATTTTTTGAATCAAGAAAATGGAAAATCCTCTCGATATCCCGGAAACCTACTCAAAATACTTTTGAAATCCTGCACGGTAGGTCGCCGGAAACGGTGATTACCGTGGATATTTCGGCTCCTCTCGGGAGACCTGGCTCACCTGTTCCTTCACATGCGCAGAGAGCGTCTAAGAAAGGAAGAAACTAGGATAATGACGGATCGTCCCAAACCTCAGTTGGTATTGCTGGTGGTAATGGTGCTGATGCTAGTATGGATTCTGCTGATGAGAATGGTGGATCGGAGATGATTATGATGGATTCTGAAGGCACTAATAGAGTCGGTGTTACGAAGGATACTGATGGTAAAGAAAAAGGAAAGGATGGAGAGACCCCACTACCAACTTCTAAGGCAAAATTATCCTTTCGTGATATCATGGTTGGTGAAGCCTTGGATCAATCCAACATTAAGGCTATTGAAGACCTGGATGTGGAAATCCTTGATGAGGATGTTCAGGTTGTATCGGATGGTGCCTTGCCTGAAATTCGATTCTCAGAGAAAGTCCACTGTTCCATTGATCAGAAGCTGGCATATTCGGTCATTGTTCGCCTCCTGGGTAAATCAATTGGTTACAAAGCCTTACTCGAATTGAGGCATTGTGGAAACCTAGGGGTGAGATGCGCTTGATAGACCTAGATAACGAATATTACCTGGTTCGCTTCGCGTTGGAGGATGATTGTGATCGTGTCTTAATTGGAGGACCTTAGGTTATCTACGGCTCCTACTTAACTGTGCAGCCATAGAGTAGGAATTTCTCAACATCCGAGGCTTACCTATCGGAGATTATGGTATGGATTCGTCTTTCACGCCTACCTTTCAGGTATTACAGATGAGGCAAGTCGTGGCCGTTTCACCCGTCTTGCTGTTGGGTCCGGGCCTAAATTTTTTTATATCCGGGTACCCGACCCGATCCAGTATTTTTATTATATATATTTTTACTTTTAAATTTTATTTCTATTTTAAGTTATTATTTTTACTCTAATCCCTAAATTTTTTTTTATACTTGTATTATGTACTTTTAAATTTTAAAATTATTAAAAATATTTATATCAATTTACCAATATGAGATTCGAAGAAAAAAATACGATCCATAGGATGAGCTACACAATATGATTGACATTAAACATGAGTGGCAAAATTGAAGTAGTATGATTGTATTTTAAATCAATGTAAGAAAACAGAACATAAATTACGAATAACATGCACACTCCAAGTTATACAGTATAACTGTCATCAAACATAATCCATAGAATGAGCTACTGGAAGTTACTTTTTTAACTACATAGAATTATTTTTTATTTTTTTGACACCATACAGTCATCAAATATTGGAGACGGTGTTGATAAATATTATAGGGTCCATCTACCACCTAGAATTATTTTTTGATTGTCATCAAATATTTAGCTACTGTAACTTTTACAGTATGGTTGTCCCATACAGCCTGTAACTACACAGTACATACTACATAGAATTATTTTTAACTACATAATAAACCATGCAACTTCGAATCATTAATTTTTATATTATGAAATTTTAAATTTTATGTGTTTGTTATGTGATTTTTCTTAATTTCCAGATTTTAAAAAATATTAAAAAAATAAATTGGGTACCCAACACCCGAATTAACGGGTACCCGGTTTATATGGGCCGGGTAATGGGCCGAGGTTTTGGTACCCGGATATGAACACCCCTAATATTGAATATGAGGGGCTGTCAAACATTTGCTATGGATGTGGGAAATACGACCATACCAAGGAGGTGTGCGGTCTAGGAAATAACCCAACTCCTGCAGCTGTAGCTCCACCAGTTGAAGAACCGACCAAGGATGAGCTTTACGGGCCATGAATGTAGGTTGTAGGAAGGAAGAAGAAAGTAATACTGCAGAAGGAGTCAAATAACCCTATAGAGGGCTTGGGGTCGAATGGAGGGGCATCCGGCTCACGCTTTAATGCACTGGTAGCATTATATGAAGCAATTGAGGAAAGGCAAGGGGATAATGGACCATCAAATAAATCTGTCACTCTTAATGGGGGTCAACCAGGCTTTAGGCTGGCTCGGGGTCATGGACCAGGTGGGTTTGTAGACGGAACTAGTAAGCAAGGAGCTCGACAGTGTGATTCCTTTAACATCCATGTACATAGGAGTACAATAATTATCACGGGAAATAAAGTGAGTAGACAGGATGATCCTAAATTGGACATGGCTAATGTTGCGCGTAATAAGTGCTCTGCAATTGTGCAAGTGTACACGTCGCAAGTTATAGTATAAAAGATATCGTCTCCACAGGGATTGGAGCCATTTGAAGAATCTAATCTATTGCACTATAAAAAGTAAAAGAACACAAGTAGAAAATTGTAGGAGTTTAACTAACAACTAAACTAGAAATCAAATAAGTAAAAGAATATGTAATCAAATGAGAGACAATAGGCCAGGTTATCGTGAGTTGAGGTGTGATAGCCGATTGGATCGTCTTGGTAAAAGAGTGCAAGGGCAACTCAGTTGTCGTGGCAACTTGCGCAGCGGGGTTGCCTTGGCAACTAATCGACCGTTGCCTGGGCAACTAATCGACGGTTGCCTGGGCGACTAGCTGGGCAACTACTTGGGCGGCTGGGTAGCAACTTCAAGGTTCGGCGGAGCGTTCTTCAATGGTTTCTTCTTATCCCTAAGTCGAAACTCTAGCTACTTGTGCATGCCTTGATAATACATCCCTGCGTGAATCAAGGGTGAACAACAACCAATCTTGAGCTCCTCTTAGCCGTTGAAATCCTTAACTTATTCCTAAGCCGGATTAATCTTCACCATCAACAGATTGAATAAAGACCATACTCATTTGTTTCTTGAATCTAACTCTCCCGATATTAGATAAATAGATGAAGTTACGAGATCCTCTCCCAATTCACTCGCAAACAAGAATAAGAACCAAGAATGAGTAAACCTTGAATTGAAAGTGCAAACTCTTATTACCTAAACAAAATCCAATTGTTTCTCACAACCACACAACACAATAACCTTAGCCAAATAGATTTAGTTCATGGCTAGGTTCCAAAGAAACCTAAGACAAAGAATTCCTTGCATAAACCTAATTGAACAAGAAAGAAAAAGATGAAGAATGGTTGAAGCCTTGTCGAAATCTCTCCAAAGCTCTTGTCAAAATCTCCCTTGCTCTCTTTGTCGAAATTTCTCTCTTCTCTCCCTCTGTCGAAATTTCTCTCCCCTCTCCCCTGGAGTTGACGGCTTGGTCCTTAATTTATAGGGCTAGGTCAAAGTCTTTTTTTGATGAGGAAGTTAAGTTGGAATTAAATATCTTTAAAGAATATAATTTTTTATTATATTTAAATTCTTTCTAGAACTTCTCCTATCTTCTTGGGATTTAATTTCTCTTTAACCTCTTCATGGAAATCAAACTCCTTTGTGATTTAACTTTGCTCCACGTCATCTTGGGCTTATCTAGTCATCAATTTTGACTACCATATCATCTTATCCCTTATCGAAAATTGCCCTGGAAACTAGCTCGGCATCTCCTTCATGCATTGCCCTGGTAACTGGTTCTAGCCTTGCTTTGGCAAGTGATTCTGCACACACACACAAAACACACCAAAGTAGTATCTTTTTCCACAAAATTAAGCAAAATATGAAATCAAGCTTGTTCACCAAGGAAATCATGCAAACATGCATGAATGGCTAATAATGCAACTAATATGAGCCTAAGTCTAGCAATAATATGAATAAAAAGGGTGATAAAAATAGTACTTTTGAACACTTAACACACCCCAAACTCAAACTATTGCTTGTCCTCAAGCAATGCAAACTAATAATTACCCGCCAAGACTTCAATTTTCACAAACTTAGCTTTGAACATGATTTCAATTCTCAGAACCGTGGCACAAAGTATGATTGGCTTTTCATTTTTCGGAAAACTTAGGAGTTACTCGGAATCAAACTATAATGCTTGTGAGTGTGTGCGGAGTTGTGTGCAAGTTGATTTTTCGGATTCTATACAAACAAGAGGTTTTTGAATCACTTCATTGGGTTCTTTTAACATGTTTTAACTAGAGCCGGTTTCGGGCACCTCCAGTGTTTTGTTTTTAGTTTTTTTAAGTTAAATTAATTTATTCGACTAGAGCCGGTTTCGGGCACCTCTAGCGATCAATTTTTAGCACACACTAAAGCCAATTTGGGGCACCTCTAGCGATCAATTTTTAGCACATACTAGTGCCAATTTTGGGCACCTCTAGCATTCATCCAATTTTTATTCTAATCCCCCAATTTTTTAACTATCAACCTAAGTTCGCTAGAATTCCTTAAATCAATCAAGCCACAACAGTGTTTCATCAAGTTTAGCATCATAGTAAGATTCTAAGTGTTTCCACGGTTATCCTAGAATAAAAAAATTCTATCAATTAAGTGCATTGGCAAAGTCATCATCGGATATTTATCAAATCTAGGCAATTCCTGTTCCAACAGGCAAGCAATTTATGTATCCTAATTGCAATACTTAAGATGAATGCAACTAAACATGGTAACTAACTAATAACAATCCCCCCAAACTCGAGTGAGGCATTGTCCTCAATGCATGCAACAAAGAAAAATAAAAATAAAAATAAAAATAAAAATAAAGAAAAGTAAAATGCAAACGAGGACTTACTCTGAGAGTTCATTGTCGTGGATGATTAGTTTCCTTTTGGTTGGTGTCTTGATTCTTTTGCTTGAACGCGGTGGTTGCTTCCTTGTTGCTGATGGTGGAATCGGTCCTCGTACGAGGTTGTCCTCATCGTCCTCTTCATCAATGTCATTGGCTTTTCGCTTGGGCTTGGAGGATTCGATTGGTGCGGTCTTTGTTGGTGCAATGGAAGACTCGTCCGAATCTAAAAAATCAGACAATGATTCAGTACGAGTTGATTCGGGCATAGGTACCTTACCTTTGGCTTTTGCAGTGGTTGCCGGGGCGTCTTTAGCTTTGGTTGCCGCGACATCTTCAGTGTTGGTTGCCGTGGCAACTGCTTGGGTAGGCGCAGCGTAGGTTGCCGCGACATCATCTGTTGCGGTTGCCGTGGCAACTGCTTCATTGGTTGTCGTGGCAAGGATTTTGGCAGGAAAGATTGGGAACATCACGCGACTGTCCGGGTACTTTTCCAGGATGACTTGGGTGATGGCATTGTTGTGATCCTTCATGTACCGCATGAACATTAGTTTCCGGTCTTCAATTTGCCTAAGGCGGTTCGCCAAGGGTTGTAAGAGTGCTTCAAGTTGTCCTGGGGCTGCTGTCCGAGTTGCCCGGGCATCGGTTGCTTGGGCATTAGGAGTTGCCGAGGCAGCAAGAGTTTCCGCGACAATTGAAGGTGTTAGAGATTTTACCGGTACCTCTCCCATTAGCTTTCAGATTTGTGCTCGATTCCAACCGGACTTTGGTAGGGCCTTTTCATCAGTAGACTCACTTGGGACATGCATCTCCTTACAAAGAAAGCAAGGGAAGAAAAGAGAACCCTTGTCTTTTGTGCTACATACAAAAATCTCATCACAAATAATTTTTCCAATGTTAATGATGCGATTATGCAAGATAGAATGTATAAGCAAAAGACGAGGTGTATCAACGGTGGTATTGTGTGTTGTGGGCATTAAAGAAGTTTTAACAAACTTATTCCATAATTTTTCCTCGGGTTTAAGCCGAAGGCGATTTACTGTGCCCTTGTATTTACCATCGTTCCATTGAGTTCCCGGTAGAGTGAGTTATTGAAGCACCTTGTCGAGTTGCTTGGGCGTGAGTTGATCAACAAAGGCTTGATGCTCGTCCTTCTCAACGTAGAGCCCGCAAAAGGTGTTGATGTTTTCGGGGCTTATGAGTATAGCCTTGTCACGAACAAAAACATAAGGATTATCCAGGTTAGGCGAGTGAGCATAGAATTCTCTTACCCATGAGATGTTACCCGGTTCCGATTGATGGCAAAAGATTTGCCACTTTTGATGTGCAATCCTTTCGAAGATGAATGGTTCAAGGCCGAAATCTTGATGCGAGTTAGAGTATTCAAAGCCTTGTTCTTCGCAAATCTTCCGACTTTCAAACTTGGAGTGAAATCTTTCTTGAACCACCGATGTAGCAAACTTCTTGTATCTTGGTTCTTTGGAGGAACTTGGATGAACCAAAAATTCGATTTTGGATGCCAATGATGATCTTGGTTGTGAGTTTGGTAAAAACAAAGAAAAGAAAGCAAAAGAAACTAAAGAGTTGCAAGATGAAAAGTAGGAATAAGTTTCTTGGAAGTTAAGGGTGATGGGTTAAATAGAAAAGATAGGTAGTAAATATGGTGGGTGGGTTTAATTGGAAAGAAAGAAAACAAGGGTTTTGATTTGGGGGAAGGTGACGGCTAGGGGATTTGGGGAAGTGTTTGGCCGGCTATGTAGGGTTTATTTAGGGTAAGTTAGAGGCTTAATATAAGCCTTAGATTCAGCCCATTAATTTTCTTGTTGAAGAAGTTTCCTTCTTGAATCAAAATTCCTCTTTATCTTGAACTCTTTTCCTACAATTCAAAAACAAATAAAATAAGGATTAAAATTAAAGATAAACTAATAAAAGAAAATAAATAAAGATGTGCAAAGAAATTCTTAAACTTAAAATTTAAAAAACAAATAGATAAATATGAAAGAAAGATGTAGTTTTAATCTTAAAGAAAATAAATAAATCTATCCTAAAAAGAAAAATAACAGAAAATAATAAATAAAAATTAAATAGTTCGAAAAAAATAAAAAATAAAAAAAAAGAAAAAGAAAAAGAAAAAGAAAATATCGAAAGGAGAGCATGCTCATGCATCTCCTAAGGTGACCACTTATTTGTTACTTCTACACGGGCACCGTTGTAGTGCTTCAATCTTTGTCCGTTGACTTTGAATTCATGTTCGTCAGTGATGGACTTGATTATCACGACACCATGGGAGAATGGTTTGACAACTTCAAATGGTCCTGACCATCTTGATTTCAGTTTTTCCGAGAAAAGTTTTAGCCGAGAATTGAATAAGAGAACTAGTTGCCCTGGCATGAATTGCCGCGGCAATAGTTTCTTATCATGCCATTGCTTTGTTTTCTCCTTGTAGATTCGTGCATTGTTATAGGCGAGTGCACGAAATTCTTCTATCTCGTTGAGGTCTAACAAACGCTTTTGCCCGGCACTTTCCCAATCCATATTCACGGTCTTGATTGCCCAATATGCCTTGTGTAGCGATATCCTTTTTACGCTAAAAAACGTATTCTTTCTTTCGTTTTGTTTAAAAAAATATCTTCCGTGGGATTTTGTAAAAACCGTATTTTATTTTAAAAGAGGATTCGCCACCGGCCACTTAGGTAGGCCGGACACCATAAAACCAGAGATTCAAAAACTTTGGGTTCGGGAGTCGGTTACGGATGGAGAAGAATTAGCACCCCCACACCGCCCAAAATTGGTACTTTAATAGTTACTACTTTATTAATATTAGATTTTCCGGATTAAAGTGACGATTAAATTAAAATTTGGTTATAAGTGCGAGTTAATTTTAAAGGCCCCGTTATCCGAGAGTAAACGCCCAACCACCATCACTACGCCTGATACTGGCCCCGTTTACGCTCGGATAAAAGGACACCGCATTGACAATTTATATTCCATTATGCAACCTTAAAAAGCAAAATAAAATGCTAACATTCATAAATAAAACATTAATCTAAAACACAAATAAATATTAATCTAAAATATACATACATAAATACTAATCTAACTCATAAATAAAACAAATCTAACATAGATAAAATGCTAACATTCATAAATATTAATCTAACACATAAATAAAAAACGAATTTAACATAAATAAAATATTAATATAAAACATAAATTTAAAATATAAATACTAATCGAAAGAATAAATAAACTAAAAAAGAGCACAATTTTAAATTAACTAATATTTCATTAAATTGTAAAAATTACAACACAAATAAAAGGGAAAGAAAATATACCTAATTAGGAGCTCGAATGACGAACCCCGACTAAACCCCCACTGAGATCTACCACGACCTCTCCAAAAATATTAACTAGATCGGGTCCAAAATAAGATCCCGATCGAATGTTGGATCAAACCAACTAGGGTCGAGGGCACTGCCCCCAACCCTGGCCAGCCTTGCGGCCGGCCTAGCTCCCAATTGGGGAGCCAATTTTCTTGCCAATTTCATGGTAAATTTGGGCGTGATTGTGTGTGGATTGGCTGCCCCATTGCAAGCCTTTATATAGGCAAGGGGTGGGTGAAATGGGGGTGACGTGGAGCATGCTGCTCCACGCAGTTTCTTTTTTTTTACTTTTTTAATTAATAATAATATATATTTTTTTATTATTTTTTTGATTTTTCATTAATTTTATATTAATAATAATATTATTAAAATAATACTAATAACACTAAAACCTGGTAAAAAATGAGTGATTACAGTTGCCCCTCTTTGCTTGTTCTTGTGAAACGAGAACAAAGCAAAGATCAAAAGCACTCATTTTTGACCTACTTCCTTGTCTTTGGCTTCGGAATCACGTGTTCTTCTAGAACTCTCCGCTCTTCCTTAGCTAAATCTTCAGGCTTGTAAGCTCTTCTTATATAGAACTTCGTCACCTTCCGATCTTGGAGCTACGAGCTCTTCCTATATAGAACCATTCACTCTGAAGCCTAGAGTTATGAGTCCCTCTTATATAGAACTTTTCACTTTGAGACGGTAAAGGTTGGAGTCCTTCCTATATAGAACTCTTCATCTTCAATGCTGGTTTCTCCTATATAAAACCTTCTGCGTCACAGATGAATTCTTTCGACCGGGAGTTCTTCCTATATAGAACTTCTAGTCTTCAAACCGTGAAACCGCAAGTCCTTCCTATACATAACTTTTAGCTTCTGAAATCTCAGAGCCGCAGGTTCTTCTTACATAGAACCTCTCACTTTAAGACAGTAAAGCTCGGATCCCTTCCTATATAGGACTCTTCGCCTTCAACACAGCGGGTTTTCCCTGTATAAAACCTTCTGTGTCATGGGTGAATTCCTTCGGCTGAGAGTTCTTCCTATATAGAACTGCTAGTCTTCACCCTGGAGCTGCAAGCCATTCTTATATAAAACTTTCAGCTCTTGAAATCTCAGAGTTACAGGTTCTTCCTATATAGAACCTTTCACTCTAAGACAGTAAAGCTCAGAGCCCTTCCTATATAGGACTCTTTGCCTTCAACACAGCGGGTTTTCCCTACATAAAACCTTTTGTGTCATGGGTGAATTCCTTCAGCTGAGAGTTCTTCCTATATAGAACTGTTAGTCTTCACCCTAGAGCCGCAAGCTCTTCCTATATAAAACTTTTAGCTTCTGAAACCTCGGAGCGGTGGATTCTTCCTATATAGAACCTCTTGCTGCGGGAGCTTGAAAATACATACCCTTCCTATATAGAACCTTTATCTTCGAATTTTTCTTTTCTCTATTTTCCTTTTTTCTTTTTTCCTCTTTTTCTGCTCTTTTTTCTTTTTCTTTCTTTTTCTTTTTTCTCTTCTCTTTTTTCTATCTCATTTTCATTCTCTCTTTTTTTTACAAGGCTGTTGATATCTTTGGACTTACGCTACTAAAGCTGCCGCATCATGCCCAAAGGACTTACTAATGGTCTGAAAGACTTATCACCATGCTCGAAAGACTTACTGGTGGCTCGAAGGACTTAACACCGTGCCCGAAGGACTTACCGATGACCCGAAGGATTTAACATCTGGGCCTCACGCTGTTATGGCTGCCGATTTTTCTGGACTCAAGCTGCTAAGGCCGCCGAAATCTTTCTTCAAATTTTGGGATTCATGCCGAAAATGGCTACTGATCTTCTAGGACTCACGCTACTATAGCTGCCGAAATCTTTCTTAAATTTGGAGATTCATGCCGAAAATGGCTACCGATCTTCTAGGATTCACGCTACTATAGCTGCCGAAATCTTTCTTCAATTTGGGGATTCATGCTGAAAATGGCTACCGATCTTCTAAGACTCACGCTACTATACCTGCCGAAATCTTTCTTCAATTTGGGGATTCACGCTAAAAATGGCTACCGATCTTCCAAAACTCACATTATTGAGGCTGCCGGAATCTTTCTTTAATTTGGGGATTCATGCCGAAAATGGCTATCGATCTTTCTTCAAATTTGGGGACTCATGCCGAAAATGGCTGCCAAACTTTCTTCAAATTTAGGGCTACCGAACTTTCTTCAAATTTGGGGACTCACGCCGAAAATGGCTGCCAAACGTTTTTCAAATTTGGGGACTCACGCCGAAAATGGCTGCCAAACCTTCTTCAAATTTAGGGACTCACGCCGAAAATGGCTGCCAAACCTTCTTCAAATTTTGGGACTCACGCCGAAAATGGCTGCCAAACCTTCTTCAAATTTGGGGACTCACGCCGAAAATGGCTGCCAAAATTTTTCTTTAAATTTGGGTCTCACGTCGAAAATGGTTGCCAAAACTTTCTTTAAATTTGGGGACTCACGCCGAAAATGGCTGCCAAAACTTTCTTTAAATTCTCACGCCGAAAATGGCTGCCAAACTTTCTTCAAATTTGGGACTCACGCCGAAAATGGCTACCGACCTTCTTCAAATTTGGGGACTCATGCCAAAAATGGCTGCCAAAACTTTCTTTAAATTTGGGGACTCACGCCGAAAATGGCTGCCAAAACTTTCTTTAAATTTGGGGACTCACGCCGAAAATGGCTGCCAAACCTTTCATTTCTTTAGTAAATTCTTTGACAATTCTTCAAATATCTATCTAAAAATATGCAAAAATTGACATGTCTTTATTTATATAATGCATGCAATGTCGTGCTTTCTTTTTCTTCTTCTCTTTTCCTTTTTTTTCTCTTTTTTTATTTCTTCTTCTCTCCTTTCTCTCTTGTACCTCTTTCTTCTTCTTCTTCTTCTTCTCTTTTTATCATCATTTTTCTCTCACTCTTTTTTTTCTTTTTTTTATTTCTTCTCTTTTTCTGTTTGCTCTCTTTTCGTTCTAAAGTCTTACACCCTGAAAGGTCGTTCCTCAGATTTCTTCATCTCTTTGCTTCTTCATTGTATGCTCTTAAATCCTCATTTGATCAATCACTTCGAATCTAGATTAACATGCTTTCAAACCTTTTGTGCGGAAGGCTTTCTTGTCTTTAGGGTTATCACCCGTTTTCATAAATGATATTTTAGTTCTTATATTATTCTTATAAGAGCCCTTGTCATCTTCTTCACTTGGCGTTGCCCCATTCAACCACGGGATCCACTACTTTGAATTTTCTGACCCATCATACAGAGCCTTGATCTATTTCTAGTCACCAGGGTGAGCCAAAATGCTTCCATCCCCTGAGCTCATCCTTGATATTCTCATAGCATTTCGACAGGAACTAACTCTCGGTCCCTATGCTTTAAATCTCATCATAAATCATTTTTAAAGTAATGCAAAAGGCAATTTACTTGTGTATATTTCAAAAAAATAATAATAATGATTGTTTGAAAAGATAATAGTCATTTTGAAAATCACAACTTGGAGGGGATACCAAACATTTTGAAAACATTGTTTGGGACAAATGGTAAACACCCTTTTTTTTAAGGACCAAACATTTTTTTTTAAAAATTAATGTTTGGAGAATGGTAAGCAAAATTCGAAGTGTATTGCCAAACATTTTTAAAACTAATGTTTGGGGGAAATGGTAAACATCAAAACTTTGGGAGAAAATGTCAAACCTTTTAAAACATGTTTGCCCCTGAAATATCAAACACCATAGCGCATCTGCTTCAAGTTGCCAGAGATCAACTCTAATGAAGCGCATATTTAGAAGATCTTGACCATTGTGGAGATATATGCCAATGTATAGTTTCTTCTAGTCTAATAGGCTTTTGAGAGGAACAACCCTACCTAGTTTCTACCCCGTTTAAGGTGGCTCTCTTAATCTCACTATCTCACCATGCCCCATCCTTCCCTCATTTGGGTGTCGATCAAGCACTTCGAAGTTTTACGTTCCTTGAAGCAAAGTTAACCCTTATAGGCGGAATGAAATATGAAGACATTCTCATTCAACTTGGATATCTATGGATGACCAGAATGGTCTTTGGGGGCTTGTAATGTAGGCATTTGGTTTATGGTTAAGTGAAACAGTATTTCTGTACTTGTGTAACTTGGATATGCCCATTATTCCTTCCCTTTTTTGGATCGCTCTAGACTGCACGTTTTCGGGTTTTCACCCTAGAGTTCATTTCCTTTCTTTTTACTATAGGCTGCCTTGCATTCTGGCTATATACTGATGTTTGTTTTCTGTTCAATAATGTTTGATCCTCCAATACTCCTCGAAGCTGAAATTTCTTAAATGAAGGACTACGAATACATTTATGAGAATTCTTGTGATTGGCACGCCCAGATGAAATGTTATTCTTTCTTTCTTCTTTTCTCTTATTTTTTCTTTTCTTCTTTTTCACTTTTTCTCTTGGATCGCTCTAGACTGCCCATTTTTAGGTTTTCACCCTAGAGGTCACTTCCTTCAGTGTATTTTGGTTGGATATTGATGCCAGCAGGCTCAGGCAGACTACTATTTTTCTTCATTTTTAGGATCACTCTAGACTGCCCATTTTTGGGTTTTCACCCTAGAGGTCATTTTCTTTTTCAAAATTGGCAATCTTCGGGCCGACTTGTCTTGACTTGGCTTCAATTCGAGCTTCTATACTAATTTTGAAAACTGATATTTACTTGAAATGTGGATTCCTTGTGTCTCTTGCTCATAGTTGAAGTCTCGTTCTTGTATTGTTTGATCCGTGTGTGAAGCATATACAATATTCTTTATTTCTCTTTTTCTTTTTTCCCCTTTTCTGTTCTTTTTCCTTTTTTTTCTTTTTTCTTTCTCTCATTTTCTTCTTTTTTATTTTATTTTTTCTTTTCTTTTCTTCTCTTTTTTTCTTTCCTTTTTTCTATTTTTAGACTGTTCATTTTGGGTTTTTAGCATTGAATCTCTTTCTTCTTATTCGAGTCTATGAATGTATTCTCGAATCAACACGTATCTATACTGGGTATTGATGTTATCTTCTGCTCGAAGTTAATTGCCTCTCTGCAGCTCTTCTGATATTTACTCGATCTAGATTACTTCGGCCTTCCGATTGCCATTTCTTTTCTTTTCTTTGGTTTTTTTGTTTGGACATATCCTTGCTTTCAACCACTTTCTTCTGATGATTTTCTAATCTTTGTATCCAATATGTATGGTTTCCTCTCTGTCTTCTGGTAAAGTAAAAGAATACCATTCGTCGTCACATTCACGAATGTCTTGAGAAAGCTTTCAGGGGGTAGAGGTTTAGGGTCAACTCTCGTTTCAAGGGTCTTAAATGACAAGCGCCTGAGAAGATAAATTCCTAAAATGGGAACTGCCCATTGTCTAAACGCTCGCTTTGTTCCTCTGTTGGCCTAAGTAAACTAGCAGATACTCACATTTACAGTATCCCCACAACATTCAATCTCTTCTAAATATATGCAACTTAGAGTTGATCTTTGGATCTGAAGCAAATGTACTGTTGCATTCAAAATTCGAGGACCTGGTATAGAAATGATATATACATATGTCCATTCAAAAATGCGTGTATATGCATATGGGAGAACAAAACTACCCCATAAAAATAAAATGTTTAAAGAATCAAGAATGTAAAAATGCTTTTCTAAATGGAAATGTGATTTTTAATTCTAAAAAATATCTGTTTAGGAGTTTTTTTTCAAAGCATTGAGAATTTCTTTGCGAACTGATGGGAAAACCATAGGGACCTCCGGACTGCCTCCCGAGTACTAACTCATTCTGGTCCTTTGTAGTGTAGGCTTGCCTCTTCTCTTGTTTTCCACCGCTGGATCAACTCTCTCGACAAGGTCCTGATAAGTGTTCAAAAGTACTATTTTTCTTACCCTTTTCACTCATATTATTGTTAGACTTAGGCTCATATTAGTTGCATAATTAGCCATTCATGCATTAATTCATGATTCCTTCCATCGTTGAGCTTGATTACATAACTTGGTAGTTTTTGTGGGAAAAGATGCTGCTTTGGTGTGTTTTGTGTGTATATGCAGGATCACTTGCCAAAGCAAGGCTAGAGCTAGTTGCCAGGGCAATACATGAAGGATATGCCGAACCAGTTGCCATGGCAATTGTCGACAAGAGCAAAGGTGATATGGTAGTCGAAATTGATGACTATACAAGCCCAAGATGACGTGGAGCAAAGCCCAAACCCAAAGGAATTTGATTGCCATGCAGAGATTAAAGAAGAATTAAATTCCAAGAAGATATGAGAAGTTCTAGTAGGAATACAATTATAATAAAGAATTATATTCTTTAAAGATAATTTAATTCCAACTTAACTTCCTCCTCAAAGAAGGACTTTGGCCTAGCCCTATAAATAAGATGGAGATTTCGACAATCAAAAGAGAGCAAGAGAGGGGAATTTCGAGAAGTCCAAGGAGGGCAAGAAGAGAGAATTTTCGACAAGCATCTAGGGCAAAGAGGATTTCGACAAGCCTCCTTCTTCATCTTTTTCTTTCTTGTTCGATTGGGTTCATGCTAGGGATTAATTATCTTGTGTTTCTTTGGAACCTAGCCATGAACTAAATCTATTTGGCTATGGTTATTGTGTTTTGTGGTTGTGAGAAACTATTGGATTTTGTTTAGGAAATAAGAGTTTGCACTTTTCTATTTCAAGGTTTATTCATTCTTGGTTCTTATTCTTGTTTGCGAGTGAATTGGGAGAGGATCTCGTAACTTCATCTATTTATCTAATATCGGGAGAGTTAGATTCAAGAAACGAATGAATATGATCTTTATTCAATCTATTGATGGTGAAGATTAATCCGGCTTAGGAATAAGTTAAGGATTTCAACGGCTAAGAGGAGCGCAAGATTGGTTGTTGTTCACCCTTGATTCACGCAGGGATGTATTATCAAGGCATGCACAAGTAGCTAGAGTTTCGACTTAGGGATAAGAAGAAACCATTGAAGAACGCTCTGCCGAACCTTGAAGGTCACTGCCCAGACGCCCAAGTAGTTGCCCAACTAGTTGCCCAGGCAACCATCGATTAGTTGCCAAGGCAACCCCGTTGTGCAAGTTGCCACGGCAACTGAGTTGCCCGTGCACTCTTTTACCAAGACGATCCAATCGGCTATCACACCTCAACTCATGATAACCTGGCCTATCTCTCTCTCATTTGAATTCATCTATTCATTTACTTTATTGCTTTCTAGATTAGTTATTAGTTAAACTCCTATAATCCTTTATTTGTGTTTTTACTTTTTACAGTGCAAGAGACTAGATTCTTGAAGTGGCACCAATCCCTATGGAGACGATATCTTTTATACTATAACTTGCAACGTGTATACTTGCACAATTGCGTAGCACTTATTATGCGTAACAAGTTTTTGGCGCCGTTGCCGGGGATTGGCAATAGCGACTTTGTTTTTATTTTCTTGCACTTTCTTTTTACTTTTCTTGTTTAGGATTCAAAGGGCTAACAAACTTTGGTTTTGCTTTGGTATATGACCAGGGCGAGACCGACTACACCAGAATATCCCTTTGATCCAGAAATCGAACGAACCTTACAAAGACTTAGACGAAGGATAAGAGTAGTAATGGCTAATCAAGACGGCGATATGAACCAAGATGTTCGAGCAGGAGGAGGAGTGATTATTGCACGAAACAGAACTATTCGAGACTATCTTGAAGAAGATCTTGATGGACTTAACCCAGGAGTTGTCGCACCTGAAATTGAAGCCGACCACTTTGAGTTGAAACCGGTAATGTTTAATATGATCAACACAATTGGTCAATTTGGCGGCTCAGCAACTGAAGATGCACGACAACATCTGAAATCTTTCCTCAAGATTTGCAACTCGTTCAAAATACACGGAGTCACCCCCGATGTCTTACGATTAAGATTATTCCCCTATTCACTGAGGGATAGGGCGAAAGCATTCCTGTCGGATCAATAGCATCTTGGACCGATCTTTGTCGTGATTTCCTTGCTCGATTTAATCCTACAAATTTGACTGATAAGCTTCGTAACGACATTACTTCTTTTCGGCAGGCAGATAATGAATCCATGTACGAGGCTTGGGAGCGATATAGAGAACTTCTACACAAATTCCCCCTACACGGATTCCCGGTGTGGACTCAAGTAACAATGTTTTACAATGCCGTGAATATACCAACAAGGATGATGCTAGATGCCTCGGCAAACGACATACTTCTAGATAAGTCGTCGGAGGAAGCAATGCAAATTTTAAACAGGCTGGCCAAGAATGATTATCAATTCCCATCTACTAGAAGAGGAGGAGTTAGACGCCAAGCCACAATACATGAACAAGGATCATCAGATTCAATTTTGGCACAATTGGCCACTTTAACCAAGATGGTCCAGAACATGCAAAAACCAAACAACACACATGAAGTCAAGGTAATGGATTATTTTTGTGAGTTATGTGGTGATAACCATAATTCTTCTGAATGTATGCAGAATCCAGAATCCAGCTTCTATGTGGGGAATTACAATCGGAACAACAATGTGATGTCCAATACATACAATCCAGCTTGGAAGAAGCACCCGAATTTTTCATGGAGTAATCCCAACAATGCTCTAAACCAGAACAATCAGAATGCACAAGCATCAGGATTCCAACAGAATATGCCACGGCAACAGTTGCCGCAGTAACAACCGACAACATCTAGTTCTTTGGAAAATTCTCTAAATGCTTTTATGATGAAAACTGAATCTTATATGGCTGAGAATAATAACTTCATAAAAAGAACTGATGCTTTTATTAACAGGACCGAGATGAGATTGCAAAACCAAGAGGCGACAATCAAATCATTGGAAAATCAAGTCGGACAGTTTGCTCAAAATCTGAATACTAGACCGCAAGGAGGTTTACCTAGCGATACTGAAGTCGCAAGAGGAACTGGCCATGAGCAATGTAAGGCGATCACCACTAGAAGTGGCCAACAACTTAGAGAGGCTCAAAACTGCTCATCAAACAAAACTCCACAAGAAGATCAAGACGAACCTAGTGGCAAAGCCTCAGATGCTGAACCAGGTATTACCGCGGTAACTGGCAATAAGCATGCCTCGGCAACCGACGATAAAGACGCCTTGGCAACTTGTAAAAAGCATGCCTCGACAACCCCAATTGATAACGCCTCGGCAACTCCAGTTGTCCCGGCAATGCCGTCAATCAGGTTTCAAACCAATGAAAGGATTGAAAATATCCGACTTCCACCACCATTCCCACAAAGGTTGAAGCGACAAAAGCAAGAATACCAATTCAAGAAGTTTCTTGATATCCTTAAGCAAGTCCACATCAACTTGCCATTGGTGGAAGCAATTGAACAAATGCCAAACTATGCCAAGTTTCTTAAAGACATTGTGTCCAAGAGAACAAGGCTAGGAGAGTTTGAAACAGTTGCCGCAACAGAGGGATGCATGGCAATGTTTCACAATCGTATGCCACCCAAGTTGAAGGATCCCGAAAGTTTCACAATACCCTATTCCATTGGAAACCACTATGTCGGGAAAGTACTATGCGACCTTGGGGCTAACATAAACTTGATGCCTAAATCGGTTTTCCAGAAACTAGGAATCGGGAAGGCAAGACCTACAATAGTTATGCTACATCTAGCCGACAGATCCTATGTGCATCCAGAGGGAAAAATCGAGGATATACTGGTAAAAGTTAATAAATTTATTTTTCCCGCTGACTTTATTGTCTTGGATTGTGAAGCAGATGAGCATGCACCCATCATTCTCGGGAGACCATTCCTAGCAACAAGGAGAACCTTGATCGATGTTGAAAAGGGAGAACTCACAATGAGGGTGAATGACCAGCAAGTTAAACTAAATGTGTTCCAAACACTAAGGCATGCCGATGACCCAGAAGAATGCCAACTTCTTCATGCCACGGTAGAGTTTAACTTCGACGAGGAATTTAGTTGCCTCGGCAACTACACTGCCGATTAGGAGGAACCCGAGGAGTATGAAGAACCGGTCGATGAAGAACAACAAGAAGAGGCAAATTGGCTAGTCAATCGACCAGGTACATACTTTGAACCACTGGATTACTCAGGTAAGGAAGGTAAGCTCGAAAAACCCTCTATTGAACAACCACCGATTCTTGAGTTGAAACAATTGCCAGAGCAACTAAAATATGCATACTTAGGAACCAATAATACATTGCCTGTAATTATTTCTTCTAAGTTACAGCCTGAGCAGGAAAAGAAGCTGATCAAGAAGTTGAAGTTACACAAAAAGGCAATAGGGTGGAAAATTGCCAACTTGAAGGGAATTAGCCCGGCAGTGTGCATGCACAAGATTCTGTTGGAAGATGATCACATACCTTCAATTGAGGCCCAGAAGAGACTGAATCATGCCATGAAAGGGGTTGTAATGAAAGAAATCATCAAGTGGCTTGACGCCGGCATTATATACCCTATCTCTGATAGTACATGGGTAAGTCCGGTACAATGTGTACCGAAAAATAGAGGTATAACGGTGGTAAGTAATGAAAATAATGAACTCATTCCAACCAGGACTGCGACCGGTTGGAGGGTTTGTATGGATTATCGAAAGCTAAACAAAGCCACCAGGAAAGATCACTTCCCATTACCCTTTATTGATCAAATGCTTGACCGTCTTGCAGGTAAACCCTTTTATTGTTTTCTTGACGGTTATTCAGGTTACAATCAAATTGCCATAGCACCAGAAGATCAAGAAAAGACAACTTTCACATGCCCATACGGTACTTATGCCTTTCGAAGGATGCCGTTCGGATTGTGTAACGCCTTGGCAACCTTCCAAAGATGCATGATGGCACTCTTTTCAGATATGGTTGAAGACCTCCTTGAGATCTTCATGGATGATTTTTCTGTTTTTGGTAATGACTTCGACAGCTGTCTCGGCAATTTAGAGAAGGTGTTGGCAAGATGTGAAGAAACTGATTTAGTCCTCAATTGGGAGAAATGCCATTTTATGGTAGATGAAGGAATAGTGCTCGGCCACAAGATTTCATCCAAGGGAATTGAAGTAGACAAAGCCAAGGTGGACGTGATCGAGAGATTACCCCCACCAAGTTCGGTTAAAGGAATTCGAAGCTTTCTTGGACATGCAGGTTTTTACAGGAGGTTCATTCATAATTTTTCTAAAATCACTAAACCCTTGTGCAATTTGCTTGAATAGGATAAAGTCTTCAATTTTGATGATTCTTGCACCCAAGCATTCGAAACCCTAAAGGAAAAGCTTGCCTCGGCACCCATTGTCGTTCCACCAGATTGGACGCTACCTTTTGAGCTCATGTGTAATGCAAGTGATTTCGCGGTAGGAGCAGTCCTAGGCCAACGCACAGGTAAGACCTTCCATGTGATATACTACGCTAGTAAAACTCTTAATAGTGCTCAAGTGAATTACACAACAACGGAGAAAGAGTTACTAGCTGTAGTTTTCACATTTGACAAGTTCCGATCCTATTTGATTGGTACAAAGGTAATTGTTCATACGGACCATTCGGCAATCAAATATCTATTTGCTAAAAAGGATGCTAAACCTCGTTTGATTCGTTGGATATTACTTTTACAAGAATTTGATATTGAAATTAAGGATAGGAAAGGAACAGGAAATCAAGTGGCCGACCACTTATCACGTTTAGAACGCAACAGGGAGGAAGACGCAGATCTAGAGATATGCGATGCATTCCCGGATGAACAAATTTTAGTTGCCTCGGCAACCATGGATGCACACGCCTCGGCAACTCTAGACGCTGCAGCAGCCTTTGACGCGCACGCCTCAGCAATTCTAGGAGCAGTCACCACGACAGCACATGCCTCGGCAATACCCTGGTACGCGGATTTAGTTAATTTCCTTGTTTGTGGTATTTTACCTTATGGCATTACTCACCAAGGGAAGAAGCGGTTCCGCCATGATGCTAAGCATTACTTTTGGGACGAGCCTCTTTTGTTTAAACAATGTGCAGATCAGGTTATACGCCGATGTGTCCCTGAAGAAGAGCAACAGAATGTACTCCGACAATGCCATTCTTCACCCCATGGAGGACATTTTGGAGGAACTCGTACTACGGCCAAAGTTTTGCAATCCGGTTTGTATTGGCCAACATTGTACAAAGGTGCCCAAGACTTTTACAAGCAATGTGATCGTTGCCAGAGGACGGGCAATATCTCTAGACGACATGAGATGCCGCTCCAGAACATCATCGAGGTGGAATTGTTTAATGTATGGGGGATCGATTTTATGGGACCTTTCCCATCATCATTCGGCAACCTCTACATTCTACTTGCCGTTGACTACGTGTCTAAATGGGTTGAGGCAGTTGCAGTTCCCAACAACGATTCCAAGACTGTGCAACGATTCTTGCAGAAAAACATATTTACACGGTTTGGGATGCCGAGAGCAATTATCAGTGACGAACGCAAGCATTTTGACAACAGACTAATTGCCAAGATGTTGCAACGCTTCGGCATATCACATAAGATCACCACGGCATATCACCCACAAACCAACGGGCAAGCAGAAATTTCCAACCGGGAATTGAAGGGTATA
This sequence comes from Hibiscus mutabilis, assembly GCA_019671005.1. NCBI lineage: Eukaryota > Viridiplantae > Streptophyta > Magnoliopsida > Malvales > Malvaceae > Hibiscus > Hibiscus mutabilis. The sequence goes on from CM033719.1 coordinate 15,282,600, forward strand.
CTCGAGAAAGTTGTAAATCCCTCTAGGAAGGATTGGTAATTAAGACTAGATGACGCACTTTGGGCATATCGCACTGCATTCAAAACACCCTTAGGTATGTCCTCCTTCCACCTTGTCTATGGCAAAACATGCCATCTACCGGTGGAAATCGAACACAAGGCATATTGGGCAATCAAGACCGTGAATATGGATTGGGAAAGTGCTGGACAAAAGCATTTGTTGGACCTCAATGAGATAGAAGAATTCCGTGCACTCGCCTATAACAATGCACGAATCTACAAGGAGAAAACAAAGCGATGGCACGACAAGAAACTATTGCTGCGACAATTCATGCCAGGGCAACTAGTTCTCTTATTCAATTCTCGGCTAAAACTTTTCCCGGGAAAGCTGAAATCAAGATGGTCGGGACCATTCGAAGTCGTCAAACCATTCTCCCATGGTGTTGTGATAATCAAGTCCATCTCTGACAACCATGAATTCAAAGTTAATGGACAAAGATTGAAGCACTACAATGGTGCCCATGTGGAACGTAACAAAGAAGTGGTCAACTTAGGAGATGCATGAGCATGCTCTCCTTTCAATATTTTTTTTCTTTTTATTTTTATTTTTAGGAGATATTTTATTTTTCTTCATTATCTTTAGCTTCCAGGTTTTCTTTTATTTTCCACAACAAGACTCACGACCAGGATGTCTAAGAAAATTTCCTGCCGAGATCCTTGCCCCGACAACCAATGAAGCAATCGCCACAGCAACCGCAAAAGATGATGCCGCGGCAACCTACATCGTGCATGCACAAGCTGATGCCACGGAAACAAAGCTAAAGATGCCACGACAACCAAAGCTAAAGTCATTTCGGCAACTACTGCAAAAGCCAAAGGTAAAGCACCTATGCCCAAATCAACTCCTATGGAATCATTTTCTGATTTTTCAGATTCGGACGAGTCCTCCATTGCACCAACAAAGACCGCACCAATTGAATCCTCCAAGCGAAAAGCCAATGACACTGATGAAGAGGACGATGAGGACAACCCCGTACAAGGATCGATTCCACCATCGGCAACAAGAAAACAACCATCGCGTTCAAGCAAGAGAATCAAGACACCGACAAAAAGGAAACTAATCATCTACGATGACGAACTCTCGGAGTAAGTCCTCGTATGCATTTTATTTTTCGTTATTTTTATTTTTCTTTAATGCATGCATTGAGGACCATGCCTCACTCGAGTTTGGGGGGGATTGTTATTAGTAGTTACCATGTTTAGCTACATTCATCTTAAGTATTACATTTAGGATACATAAATTACTTGCCATGCCTTTAGTTGGAACAAGAATTGCTTAGATTTGATGAATATCCGATGATGACTTTGCCAATGCACTTAATTGATAGAATTTTTATTCTAGGATAACCATGGAAAAACTTAGAATTTATCTATGATGCTAATTTTGATGAAACACTGTTGTGGTTTGATTAATTTAAGGAATTCTAGTGAACTTAGGTTGATAATTAACAAATTAGGGGATTAGAATAAAAATTGGATGAATGCTAGAGGTGCCCAAAATTGGCTCTAGCATGTGCTAAAAATTTATCACTAGAGGTGCCCGAAACTGGCTCTAGTATGTGTTAAAAAAATTTTGATAGCTAGAGGTGCCCGAAACCGGCTCTAGTCGAATAAAACTAAAAACAAAACACTAGAGGTGCCCAAAACTGGCTCTAGTTAAAACATGTTAAAAAGAACCCAATGAAGTAATTTGAAAACCTATTGTTTGCATAGAATCCGAAAAATCAACTTGCACACAACTCCGCACACACTCACAAGCATTATAGTTTGATTCCGAGTAACTCCTAAGTTTTCCGAAAAATAAAAAACAATCATACTTTGTGCCCTGGTTCAGAGAATTGAAATCAAGTTCAAAGCTAAGTTTGTGAAAATTGAAGTCTTGGCAGGTAATTATGAGTTTGCATTGCTTGAGGACAAGCAATAGTTCGAGTTTGGGGGTGTGATAAGTGTTCAAAAGTACTATTTTTCTTACCCTTTTTACTCATATTATTGTTAGACTTAGGCTCATATTAGTTGCATAATTAGCCATTCATGCATTAATTCATGATTCCTTCCATCGTTGAGCTTGATTACATAACTTGGTAGTTTTTGTGGGAAAAGATGCTGCTTTGGTGTGTTTTATGTGTATATGCAGGATCACTTGCCAAAGCAAGGCTAGAGCTAGTTGCCAGGGAAATACATGAAGGATATGCCGAACCAGTTGCTATGGCAACTGTCGACAAGAGCAAAGGTGATATGGTAGTCGAAATTGATGACTATACAAGCCCAAGATGACGTGGAGCAAAGCCCAAACCAAAAGGAATTTGATTGCCATGCAGAGATTAAAGAAGAATTAAATTCCAAGAAGATAGGAGAAGTTCTAGTAGGAATACAATTATAATAAAGAATTATATTCTTTAAAGATAATTTAATTCCAGCTTAACTTCCTCATCAAAGAAGGACTTTGGCCTAGCCCTATAAATAAGATGGAGATTTCGACAATCAAAAGAGAGCAAGAGAGGGGAATTTCGAGAAGTCCAAGGAGGGCAAGAAGAGAGAATTTTCGACAAGCATCTAGGGCAAGGAGGATTTCGACAAGCCTCCTTCTTCATCTTTTTCTTTCTTGTTCGATTGGGTTCATGCTAGGGATTAATTATCTTGTGTTTCTTTGGAACCTAGCCATGAACTAAATCTATTTGGCTATGGTTATTGTGTTTTGTGGTTGTGAGAAACTATTGGATTTTGTTTAGGTAATAAGAGTTTGCACTTTTCTATTTCAAGGTTTATTCATTCTTGGTTCTTATTCTTGTTTGCGAATGAATTGGGAGAGGATCTCGTAACTTCATCTATTTATCTAATATCGGAAGAGTTAGATTCAAGAAATGAATGAATATGATCTTTATTCAATCTATTGATGGTGAAGATTAATCCGGCTTAGGAATAAGTTAAGGATTTCAACGGCTAAGAGGAGCGCAAGATTGGTTGTTGTTCACCCTTGATTCACGCAGGGATGTATTATCAAGGCATGCACAAGTAGCTAGAGTTTCGACTTAGGGATAAGAAGAAACCATTGAAGAACGCTCTGCCGAACCTTAAAGGTTGCTGCCCAGACGCCCAAGTAGTTACCCAACTAGTTGCCCAGGCAACCATCGATTAGTTGCCAAGGCAACCCCGTTGTGCAAGTTGCTACGACAACTGAGTTGCACGTGCACTCTTTTACCAAGACGATCCAATCGGCTATCAAACCTCAACTCACAATAACCTGGCCTATCTCTCTCTCATTTGAATTCATCTATTCATTTACTTTATTGCTTTCTAGATTAGTTATTAGTTAAACTCCTATAATCCTTTATTTGTGTTTTTACTTTTTACAGTGCAAGAGACTAGATTCTTGAAGTGGCACCAATCCCTATGGAGACGATATCTTTTATACTATAACTTGCAATGTGTATACTTGCACAATTGCGTAGCACTTATTACGCGCAACAAGTCCCATCATTGATCAGCTTCTTGATCTCCTCCAATAAAGGTCTACATTTTCTGGTGGGATGCCCCGGTGCCCCCATGTGGAATTCACATGTGCTACTCGAGTCAAAACTATGAGCAGATGGATCAGGTGCAATCTTCATCGGCTTAGGATAAGATAGGACCCCCTACCAAATGAGGCCATATGTCTGAGATGGAATACTCTGGATATCTCTAAATATGTACTTGTTCAAGGAATTTTTCTCGATGATTCAGAGGAATCTGTCTATCTTCATCTCTTACGATCACGAGAACCTTGAAAGTGGTACCCATTTATCTCTTTATTTCCTTCTACTCTTAGCCATGTCTGGTTCATTGAATTAAGACACAATTTTCCTTCTTGGATCATGTATTCTACAAAGTCATCACATTTGCCCATCAATTTCCCGAGCATCTTCTGGAAGATGGCTTGAGACATAGAAGTCATTTTCCTCTTCAGCAATGGGAGGCTGCACTTGGGCGGCTAACCTCTGCCATCTCAAAGCACATTCCTTGAAACTCTCATCAGGTTTCATCTTCGTACCCTAGAGATACTGACGACTTGGCGCTATGTCCAAAGCATATCATATCATGGTAGGTCCTGCTAGACTTTCGAGGAAGTAGTGGATCGACAAATTTTCAATGCAGCCCTCAATCTTTTTGCAGAATATGGTAACGTGAATTTTGGGACATATTTTTCCGTTATCATGCGCAAATCTGGGAATCTTTGGAATCTGGAGGAACGACCAAACCAGGGTTCAAACAAAGCTTTCTTGCATTAAAGGCATCAAACTTCTTTTTTTTCTTTTTTCTCTCGAGTCCATCTTCTAACTGCTCGAATCTTGATTTTTGAGTATGTTCAATTCTTTTATTCACGATAAAATTCTAATTGTTCTTTGGATTACCCCCAAAAATTTTATGCAAGGAAATGATAATGATATATAAAATATGCCATGACTGTACAATGTAATGCAATACAATGCCATCCTAAAATATAAACGTGAATGCAGTAAGGTATTGATTCCAAAAGTGATCCCCATAGAACGACGTTCATTGAGGCCAAAAGGTTTTATTATATCAGATATTTACAGTTACTGATAAGCTTCAGTGCCTACTTTCTTAAATTCATCCAGTAGTCCGGTCAGCTTACCTTCGGGGTCCAACACTTGGTCCATATTCTGACTAAGCCTGCCACCTTGTTGAGCCGCCTTACCTACTCGGGTAATATCGATCTTCGGGTCTTCATCTATCCCATGCTTAGTCTTTCACAGCTTGGAAGTTGTCATTTTCTACTGAAAAGTGTCAGATTGTCATTGCTCTGTCGTAAACTTGTTTTCAAAACTCTTGTTAATGGCTAAGTTATTCTGTAGCTCATCTTTGGAGACTGTCGTACCTATTCCCAATTTCCTCAAACATACCTAATAACAACCTGACTTGATTCTTGCTTGACTAGTTTCTCTTCTTCCAATATTCTGAGTCGCCCTTCAACTGGACAACACCGTTTATTCTTTAAAGGTGACCCAATATGATATTCTTAAACACTCAGTAAAGCTTATGGTTATCATTCTGCAAATTCAATTTTATCCAAGTTATCTCTCTCTTATCTGAGCTGGCTGAACTTGAAAGAATATCCCTCTCCTGGGATGCCCCTATCTCCGATCTTCAAATTTAACTCGCTTGAGTGACCCACTTCGGTATTACTCGAACTTTGTCTTGGATATTGATTCTTCCTCAACTTTTGCCTTTAGGGTGATTGTTAGCTCACTATAAAATTGGGGAACTCTGTCTTCGAAACCTAAAATTCTCATCGTGATAAGATCTTGAACTCGTTCCTCAAGGCCCCGCAATCCTCAGTACCGTGACCCAAACTTCCTAAACGATAACTGCCTCTAGCACGTGTGTCATAATCTCTCGGATAAGACGGTTTCTTCGCTAGAGACTTCACCGAGGTAATAAGGCTCTTGTTCGATGAATATTAGGAGTAGTTCGGTGTACCTCACAGGAACTGAGATATACTTCTTTTTATTACTTACTTCTCGGGTTTCGCCTGGACCGAGCTCTATTTTTTGAAAGCCCGACTCAGACATACCTTCCGCCTGTTTATAGATGTGGATCACAAAAAGGGTTCAATTTGTCGTATTTGGCTGGCTTGGAGGTAGAATTCTGACTATCTCGCTCTCTATTCTGATCCTTAATCGGTTCTTCTTTCAGTTCAATAGATCGCTTACCTTTCGTCAAAGTATTCATCTGATTTATCACGTCTTCCCTCTGCTTCTTTCAACTCTTGCACTTTACTTTGCTCATTCCCAGTACCCTGTCTCCTTACCGTGTCTGACCTGAAGTTTTTAGATGGTTCCTCTTCTATTGTCCCCGATCTTGTTCTGGGACAACACCCTGGATCCGTGCTCTCTAATATCTGACCAGACGACCCTTTGCCAATTATGAATGATTTCTGAGATTTGAGAAACCACTTCGGGAATCAATACCCTATAAATGCGAGAATGCATGCAAATGCAGTGTTGATTCTCGAACAGTCTTTGAAAATCTTTCAATAGAGAAAATGTCTGTTTGCCAAAACATAATAATGAATTACAGGTAACAGTTGGATTTATTCTGGAGACCTTGACTTCGGAAAGCAAAACCTGTGCTCCACCTCTCGACGTCGTCTTCAAGATGTGGATGACTTCGTCTTCTCCTCTTATTCTATTCCATGGACTCGTGACGTCATGATCTTTATTTTTGTGGCTTCTGAAAAGGACATCAACAAGTGCAAGCATAATGCAGACAAGACCTTTTCTTCTGTAGATCTGGGTGCAAACGAATAATACGTCTAAACATGGATGGATTCTATCGGTCCTAGGGGAGTACTTTAAAATTTTTTAGGGTTTAAATTAAAATTATTAAAGATCATTTGGTTTAAAAATTTCCCCCTTTTTTATTATCAAAAAGTTTTAACTTACTTAAAAAAAACTTTTAGGTTTCTTTTTGTTATTATTATTATTCTGAAAGTTTTAGGAGGAAAAAGATTCAAAGCAAAATAATATTTTCAAAATTTTTAAAGGAGTTAAATTAAAATCTTTGAGTTTTTTACAAAAGGGTTAAATGTGAAGATTTAAAATTGGGGTTCTGCGACCCTGACTAAATCTTCTGCGTCGCACGTGCCTTACTATCATACCGTCTTCCTCCTCGATTGGTATTTGCTCGGCCTAACTTGATACTGTAATATTATCGTTTCCGGCAAAACAAACTTTTTCTATTTTGAAAGCCTTTTAATGAACTGTTCTTGAATCAACACCATGTCATGATATGCAACATGAATGCAAATAAAGGCGTTGATTTTGCTGGTAATCACCCTTTTGAACGACTTTCATGGGAATTAAAGGGTCCAAATTACAAAAAGAGTCCACATTACAAAAGGAGTCCCTATTACAATAAGAGTCCCTATTACAAAAAGTTTTAATTACAAAATAAAGTTCTACACATACGCCCTAGCTCTACCTCCTAGCTCTTTGATAGCTCTGGGCAACTTGATAAGCCTTGGTGCTTCTTCCACGTCCGGGGTTACGAAAGGTCAGAGAGCCGCGGCTTTGGTAGCTAAGTCATTCACACACCTTGCAAATGTCCACCATCAGGGTCTCGTGTGTATACTTTGGCACTACACGCTTGCTCGGCAAATTGTTGCCTCGGATCTGTTGATTAATCTCTGACCAATGTCGTACAACTGGATCGATGTCGTCCTTCTTAAGACACATTTTTTCCATGATGAAGTATTTTCTAATCGGGCAAACCACTTGAATCAATGCCTCTATGTAATGTGGATGCAATGATAATGCAACAAAAGTATGTAAAATAAAATAAAAGTAAAACACAAAAAGAAATGAGTTAGTACCGGATAAAAATAATAAATACATAAATAAAGGGCAAATTAAATAAGGTAAACAAACAAAACAACCCTATTTATCCTGTCTAAAACGACTATGGTTATCCGCATGGCTCTAAAGGGGTGGGTTTCTATATATTCTCTACATGCAGTCTTGGTTCTAAGAGGTACCCGAACTGTCCTTGCTGTCCTCTACTAAGAGTAGCAAGGCCCCCGATCATCACCCATTATAGGCTCCTTTCAACCGGGTTCAATTCAGGGGGACTCATTCGCTTATGCCTGCACGAATGAACGATATCCTTACGAAAGCATAAGGTACTCGAGCCCCAAAGGTACTTGCTAGGCCTACACGGGAGAATGATATCTCCACGAAAGCATTAGCGTTTTCCCCCCACTTAAAAAAACGGGTTTATATGCCAAATTTTAAATGCGTTAAAATAAACGCGCAATCGCAACCGAATATTAATTTAATAGTCACTTTATTCCGGAACTTCTAATATTATTAAAGCGGTAATTATTTGAAAAAGCTTGACTCTTTTTATTTTTTTAAAAAACAAAAAATATCCCCATCGGAGTCGCCATCTGTAGCGATATCCTTTTTACGCTAAAAACTGTATTCTTTCTTTCGTTTTGTTTAAAAAATGTCTTCCGTGGGATTTTGTAAAAACCATATTTTATTTTAAAAGAGGAGTCGCCACCGGCCACTTAGGTAGGCCAGACACCATAAAACCAGAGATTCAAAAACTTTGGGTTTGGGAGTCGGTTACGGATGGGGAAGGATTAGCACCCCCACACCGCCCAAAATTGGTACTTTAATAATTACCGATTTATTAATATTAGATTTTCCGGACTAAAGTGACGATTAAATTAAAATTTGGTTATAAGTACGAGTAAATTTTAAAGGCCCCGTTATCCGAGAGTAAACGCCCAACTACCATCACTACTCCTGATATTGGCCCCGTTTACGCTCGGATAAAAGGACACCGCATTGACAATTTATATTCTATTATGCAACCTTAAAAAGCAAAAATAAATACAAATTGATAAAAATATAAATAAATACTAATATAATAAGATACTAATTTAACCTAAATAAAATACTAATCCAAAACATACATACATAAATATTAATCTAACACATAAATAGAATCTAACATAAATAAAACATTAATCTAAAACACAAATAAATATTAATCTAAAACATACATACATAAATACTAATCTAACTCATAAATAAAACAAATCTAACATAGATAAAATGCTAACATTCATAAATATTAATCTAACACATAAATAAAAAGCAAATTTAACATAAATAAAATATTAATATAAAACATAAATTTAAAACATAAATACTAATCTAAAGCATAAATAAACTAAAAAAGAGCACAATTTTAAATTAACTAATATTTCATTAAATTATAAAAATTACAACACAAATAAAAGGGAAAGAAAATATAGCTAATTAGGAGCTCGAATGACGAACCCCGACTGAACCCCCACTGAGATCTACCACGATCTCTCCAAAAATATTAACTAGATCGGGTCCAAAATAAGATCCCGATCGAATGTTGGATCGAACCAACTAGGGCCGAGGGCACTGCCCCCAACCCTGGCCAGCCTTACGGCCGACCTAGCTCCCAATTGGGGAGCCAATTATTCTTGCCAATTTCATGGCAAATTTGGGCGTGATTGTGTGTGGATTGGCTGCCCCATTGCAAGCCTTTATATAGGCAAGGGGTGGGTGAAATGGGGGTGACGTGGAGCATGCTGCTCCACGCAGTTTCTTTCTTTCTTTTTTTTTTTAATTTTTTAATTAATAATAATAATATTTTTTTATTATTTTTTGATTTTTCATTAATTTTATATTAATATTATTATTATTAAAAGAATACTAATAACACTAAAACCCGGTAAAAAATGAGTGATTACACCTTGTGTTCGATTTCCACAAGTAGATGGCATGTTTTGCCGTAGACAATTCGGAATGGAGAAATACCTAAGGGTGTTTTGAATTCAGTGCGATATACCCAAAGTGCGTCATCTAGTCTTATTGACCAATCCTTCCCAGAGGGTTTTACAACTTTCTCGAGTATACCCTTCAATTCTTAGTTGGAAATTTCGGCTTGCCCATTGGTTTGTGGGTGATATGCCGTGGCAATTTTGTGTGACACACCGAAGCGTTGCAACATCTTGGCAATAAGTCTGTTGTCAAAGTGCTTGCCTTCATCACTGATAATTGTTCTCGGCATCCCAAACCGTGTAAATATATTTTTCTTTAAGAATTATTGCACGGTCTTGGAATCGTTGGTGGGAACTGCAGCTGCCTCAACCCATTTAGACACGTAGTCGACGACAAGTAGAATGTAGAGGTTGCCGAATGAAGATAGAAAAGGTCTTATAAAATCGATCCCCCATACATCGAACAATTCTACCTCAATGATGTTTTGGAGCGGCATCTCATGTCGTCTAGAGATATTGCCCGTCCTCTGGCAACGATCACATTGCTTGTAAAACTCTTGGGCATCTTTGTACAGTGTTGGCCAATACAAACCAGATTGCAAAACTTTGGCCGCGGTACGTGTTCCTCCAAAATGTCCTCCATAGGGTGAAGAATGGCATTGCCGAAGTACATTATGTTGCTCATCTTCAGGGACACATCGACGTATAACCTGATCTGCACATTATTTAAACAAAAGAGGCTCATCCCAAAAGTAATGCTTAGCATCATGACAGAACCACTTCTTCCCTTGGTGAGTAAGGCCATAAGGTAAAATAGCAAAAATAAGGAAATTAACTAAATCCGCGTACCAGGGTATTGCCGAGGTATGTGTTGCCGCGACAACTGCTTCCAAGGTTGCCGAGGCGTGCGCGTCTACAGTTGCCGCGGCATGCGCATCCATGGTTGCCGAGACATGCGCGTCAAGGGTTGACGAGGCATACACATCCATGGTTGCCGAGGCGTGCGTATCAGTGGTTTCTAAGGCGTACGCATCCATGGTTGCCGAGGCAACTAACAATTGCTCATCCGGGAATGCATCGCATATATCTAAATCCGCGTCCTCCTCCCTATCGCTTTCTAAGCGTGATAATTGATCGGCCACTGGATTTTCTGTTCCTTTCCTGTCCTTAATTTCAATATCAAACTCTTGTAAAAGCAATATCCAACGAATCAAAAGAGGTTTGGCATCATTTTTTGCAAATAGATACTTAATTGCTGAATGGTCCGTATGAACAATTACTTTGTACCAATCAAATAGGATCGAAACTTGTCAAATGCGAAAACTACGGCTAGTAACTCCTTCTCCATTGTTGTGTAATTCACTTGAGCACTATTAAGAGTTTCACTAGCGTAGTATATCACATGAAAGGTCTTACCTATGCGTTGGCCTAGGACTGCTCCTACCGCGAAATCACTTACATCACACATGAGCTCAAAAGGTAGCGTCCAATCGGGTGGAACGACAATGGGTGCCGAGGCAAGCTTTTTCTTTAGGGTTTCGAATGCTTGGGCGCAAGACTCATCAAAATTGAAGACTTTATCCTGTTCAACCAAATTGCACAAGGGTTTAGTAATCTTAGAAAAATTATGAATGAACCTCCTGTAAAAACCTGCATGTCCAAGAAAGCTTCGGATTTCTTTAACCGAACTTGGTGTGGGTAATCTCTCGATCACGTCCACCTTGGCTTTGTCTACTTCAATTCCCTTGGATGAAATCTTGTGGCCGAGCACTATTATTTCATCTACCATAAAAATGGCACTTCTTCCAATTAAGGACTAAATCGGTTTCTTCACATCTTGCCAACACCTTCTCTAAATTGCCGAGGCAAATGTCGAAGTCATTACCAAAAACAGAAAAATCATCCATGAAGATCTCAAGGAAGTCTTCGACCATGTCTAAAAAGAGTTCCATCATGCATATTTGGAAAGTCGTCGGGGCATTACACAATCCAAACGACATCATTCGGAAAGCATAAGTACCGTATGGGCATGTGAAGGTTGTCTTTTCTTGATCTTCTATTGCTATGGCAATTTGATTGTGACCTGAATAACCATCAAGACAACAATAAAAGGGTTTACCTACAAGACGGTCAAGCATTTGATTAATAAAGGGTAATGGGAAGTGATCTTTCCTAGTGGCTTTGTTTAGCTTTCGATAATCCATACAAACCCTCCAACCGGTCACAGTTCTGGTTGGAATGAGTTCATTGTTTTCATTACTTACCACCGTTATACCTCATTTTTTCAGTACACATTGTACCGGACTTACCCATGTACTATTCGAGATAGGGTATATGAGGCCGACGTCAAGCCACTTGACGATTTCTTTCATTACAACCCCTTTCATGGCATGATTTAGTCTCCTCTGGGCCTCAATCGAAGGTTTGTGATCATCTTCCAGCAAAATCTTGTGCATGCACACTGGCGCGCTAATTCCCTTCAAGTCGGCAATTGTCTACCCTATTGCCTTCTTGTGTAGCATCAACATTTTGATCAACTTCTTTTCTTGCTCAGGCTGTAACTTAGAGGAAATAATTACAGGAAATGTATTATCGGTCCCCAAATAAGCATATTTTAGTTGCTCTGGCAACTATTTCAACTCAAGAATTGGTGGTTGTTCAATAGATGGCTTTTCGAGCTTACCTTCCTTACCTGAGTAATCTAGTGGTTGAAAGTATGTACCTGGTCGATTGACTAACCAATTTGCCTCTTCTTGTTGTTCCTCATCGATCAGTTCTTCATACTCTTCAGGTTTCTCTTGATCGACAATGTAGTTGCCGAGGCAACTAAACTCCCCGTCGAAGTTAATCTCTACCGTGGCATGAAGAAGTTGGCATTCTTCCAGATCATCGACATGCCTTAGTGTTTGGAACACATTTAGTTTAACTTGCTGGCCATTCACCCTCATTATGAGTTCTCCCTTTTCAACATCGATCAAGGTTCTCCTTGTATCTAGGAAGGGTCTCCCAAGAATGATAGGTGCATGTTCATCTGCTTCACAATCCAAAACAATAAAGTCAGCGGGAAAATAAATTTATCAACTTTTACCAGTATGTCTTCAATTTTTCCCTCTGGATGCACATAAGATCTATCGGCTAGCTGTAGCATAACTGTTGTAGGTCTTGCCTTCCCGATTCCTAGTTTTTGGAAAACTGATTTATGCATCAAGTTTATGCTTGCTCCGAGGTCACATAATGCTTTCCCGACATAGTAGTTTCTGATGGAACAAGGTATTGTGAAACTTCCGGGATCCTTCAACTTGGGTGGCATGCGATTGTGCAACATGGCCATGCATCCCTCTATTGCGGAAACTGTTTCAAACTCTCCTAGCCTTGTTCTCTTGGACACAATGTCTTTCAGAAACTTGACATAGTTCGGCATTTGTTCAATCCCCTCAACCAATGGAAAGTTGATGTGGACTTGCTTTAGGATACCAAGAAACTTCCTGAATTGATATTCTTGCTTTTGTCGCTTCAACCTTTGTGGGAATGGTGGTGGAAGTCGGATATCTTCGATCCTTTCATTGGTCTGGAACCTGATTAATGGCATTGCCGGGGTAACTGGATTTGTTGAGGCATCGTCAATTGGGGTTGTTGTGGCGTGCCTATCGCTGGTTGCCGAGGCATGCTTATCGCTAGTTGCCGAGGCATGCTTATCGCTGGTTGCCGCGACAATTCCTGGTTCAGCATCTGAGGTTTTGCCACTGAGTTCGTCTTGTTCTTTTTGTGGAGTTTTGTTTGATGAGCGAGCTTGAGCCTCTTTAAGTTGTTGGCCACTTCTAGTGGTGATCGCCTTACATTGCTCATGGTCAGTTCCTCTTGCGACCTCAGTATCGCTAGGTAAACCTCCTTGCGGTCTAGTATTCAGGTTTTGAGTAAATTGTCTGACTTGATTTTCTAATGATTTGATTGCCGCCTATTGGTTTTGCAATCGCATCTCGGTCATATTAATAAAAGCATCAGTTTTTTTTATGAAGTTACTATTCTCAGCCATATAAGATTCAGTTTTCAACATAAAAGCATTGAAAGAATTTTCCAAAGAACTAGATGTTGTCGGTTGTTGCTGCGGCAACTGTTGCCGTGGCATATTCTGCTGGAATCCTGATGCTTGTGCATTCTGATTGTTCTGGTTTAAGCATTGTTGGGATTACTCCATGAAAAATTTGGGTGCTTCTTCCAAGCTAAATTATATGTGTTGGACATCACATTGTTTTTCCGGTTGTAGTTCCCCACATAAAAGCTGGATTCTGGATTCTGCATACATTTAGAAGAATCATGGTTACCACCACATAACTCACAAAAGGAATCCATTACCTTGACCTCCTGTGTGTTGTTTGGTTTCTGCATGTTCTGGACCATCTTGGTTAGAGTGGCTAATTGTGCCGAAATTGAGTCTGATGATCCCAGTTCATGTATTGTGGCTTGACGTCTAACTCTTCCTCTTCTAGCAGATGAGAATTGATAATCATTCTTAGTAAGCCTGTTTAGAATTTGCATTGCTTCCTCCGGCGACTTATCTAGGAATATGCCGTTTGCCGAGGCATCTAGCATCATCCTTGTTGATGTATTCACAGCGTTGTAAAACATTGTTACTTGTTTCCACATTGGGAATCCGTGTAGGGGGCATTTGTGTAAAAGTTCTCTATATCGCTCCCAAGCCTCGTACATGGATTCATCATCTGCCTGCCGAGAAGAAGTAATTTCGTTACGAAGCTTATCAGTCAAATTTGTAGGATTAAATCGAGCAAGGAAATCACGACAAAGATCGGTCCAAGATCCTATTGATCCTGCAGGAATACTATTCAACCATGCTTTCGCCCTATCCCTCAGTGGATAGAGGAATAATCTTAGTCGTAAAACATCAGGGGTGACTCCTTTTATTTTGAATGAATTGCAAATCTCGAGGAAAGATTTAAGATGTTGTATTGCATCTTCAGTTGCTGAGCCGCCAAATTGACCAATTGTGTTGATCATATTAAACATCACCGGTTTCAATTCAAAGTGGTCGGCTTCAATTTCAGGTGTGACAACTCCTGGATTAAGTCCTTCATGATCTTCTTCAAGTTAGTCTCGAATAGTTCTGTTTCGTACAAGAATCACTCATTCTCCTGTTGGAACATCTTGATTCATATTGCCGTCTTGATTAGCCATTGCTCTCTTAACCTTCGTCTGAGTCTTTGCAAGGTTCGTTCGATTTTTGGATCAAAGGGATATTTTGGTGTAATCGGTCTCGCCCTGGTCATATACCAATGCAAAACCAAAGTTTGTTAACCCATTGAATCTTAAACAAGAAAAATAAAAAGTGCAAGAAAATAAAAACAAACTTGCTATTGCCAATCCTCGGCAACGGTGCCAAAAACTTGTTGCGCGTAATAAGTGCTCCGCTATTGTGCAAGTGTACACGTCGCAAGTTATAGTATAAAAGATATCGTCTCCACAGGGATTGGTGCCACTTCAAGAATCTAATCTCTTGCACTGTAAAAAGTAAAAGAACACAAGTAGAAAATTGTAGGAGTTTAACTAACAACTAAACTAGAAAGCAAATAAGTAAAATAAGATGTAATCAAATGAGAGAGAATAGGCCAGGTTATCGTGAGTTGAGGTGTGATAGCCGATTGGATCATCTTGGTAAAAAAGTGCAAGGGCAACTCAGTTGCCGTGGCTACTTGCGCAGCGGGGTTTCCTTGGCAACTAATCGACGGTTGCCTGAGCGACTAGATGGGCAGCAACTTCAAGGTTTGGCAGAGCGTTCTTCAATGGTTTCTTCTTATCCCTAAGTCGAAACTCTAGCTACTTGTGCATGCCTTGATAATACATCCCTGCGTGAATCAAGGATGAACAACAACCAATCTTGCGCTCCTCTTAGCCATTGAAATCCTTAACTTATTCCTAAGCCGGATTAATCTTCACCATCAATAGATTGAATAAAGACCATACACATTCGTTTCTTGAATCTAACTCTCCCGATATTAGATAAATAGATGAAGTTACGAGATCCTCTCCCAATTCAGTCGCAAACAAGAATAAGAACCAAGAATGAGTAAACCTTGAATTAAAAGTGCAAACTCTTATTACCTAAACAAAATCCAATTGTTTCTCACAACCACACAACACAATAACCTTAGCCAAATAGATTTAGTTCATGGCTAGGTTCCAAAGAAACACAAGACAAAGAATTCCTAGCATAAACCTAATTGAACAAGAAAGAAAAAGATGAAGAATGGTTGAAGCCTTGTCGAAATCTCTCCAAAGCTCTTGTCGAAATCTCCCTTGCTCTCTTTGTTGAAATTTCTCTCTTCTCTCCCTCTGTCGAAATTTCTCTCCCTTCTCCTCTGGAGTTGACGGCTTGGTCCTCAATTTATAAGGCTAGGTCAAAGTCTTTTTTTGAGGAGGAAGTTAAGTTGGAATTAAATATCTTTAAAGAATATAATTCTTTATTATATTTAAATTCCTTCTAGAACTTCCCCTATCTTCTTGGGATTTAATTTCTCTTTAACCTCTTCATGGAAATCAAACTCCTTTGGGATTTAACTTTGCTTCACGTCATCTTGGGCTTATCCAGTCATCAATTTCGACTACCATATCATCTTATCCCTTATCGAAAATTGCCCTGGCAACTAGCTCGGCATCTTCTTCATGCATTGCCCTGGCAACTGGTTCTACCCTTGCTTTGGCAAGTGATTCTGCACACACACACACAAAACACACCAAAACAGTATCTTTTTCCACAAAATTAATCAAAATATGAAATCAAGCTTGTCCACCAAGGAAATCATGCAAACATGCATGAATGACTAATAATGCAACTAATATGAGCCTAAGCCTAGCAATAATATGAATAAAAAGGTGATAAAAATAGTACTTTTGAAAACTTAACAACTAATAAGGAAAATTTAGTGGCATCGAGGGAGAAAATTGTACCGGTTGCAACATCGTTAAACAAGGACCAGCATGTGGCAGTACAAGTAGTTGATCCAGTTGAGCGACCCATCCTTCAAGAGCGTAATAGTAGGGTGATTCCCACATCATTTTCTGGGACCTCTTTGAAGAGAATGGGCAAAAGTCATGTGACCCTTAAAGAGGTTTCTCGGAAGAGCATTAAACAAAAGAAAAAAAGACCAAGCAGCCTCGACAATCGATCATGGTTGAAATGGGAGCAGCCTTGACAGCAAAATTAGATACTGCCCAAGCACAAGTGAAACAACACCAAACCAATATCCAGGATCCTTTAAAGCCTACTGGGGAGGCGGTGCAGTGGCGTGCGAATACGGTGTTTGATTATGTGGATCATGTTGATATGCAAACATAAGGGATTTTGTCTCTCTACTGTACATATTATTAATGTTTAAAGTTATCTTATGGAATACTCAGGGCTCTCTCAGCTCTGATTTTAATCGCTACTTTAAGCTGTTTACCAAGCTCCAAGCACCTGATATTTTTGTAGTAATAGAACCGCGTATTAGTGGAGGCAAGGCTGACTCTTTCATCCGTCGATCAGGGTTTGATTGCTCGTATAGGGTGGAAGCCAGGGGGTTTTAGGTGGTATTTGGGTTATGCGGAGGAATTCTGTTTGTGTTGATGTTCTTGCAGTGTCGAGCCAGTTTGTGCATGCTCTGGTTACAGCCCCAACAAATAAGTGCAAGTTCTTTACTTTCGTATATGCGAGTCCAGACAGTATGAAGAGAAGGAGTCTATAGAGTTAATTGTGTGTATTAGACCCGGGTAAGGGGTGGCCATGGACTCTAGGTGGCGATTTTAATGTCATTGGAAGTGCATCTGAGAGGGATGGAGGTTTTCAAAGGCGCAGTGGTATTTGTTCGAGGTTTAATAATTTTATGTTTTCATCGGGGCTCATAGACATGGGATTTAATGGTCTTGCATTTACCTGGAAGAGAGGAGACCTATCTCAAAGATTAGATAGATGTATATGCAATAACGAGTGGTATGCGAAATTTCCTAATTCTGAAATCTTTCATTTGCGAAGGTTGGGATCCGATCACCGCCCTATTATGCTTTCTATGGGCAACCAACCAAAGCAACTGAACACACGTCCTACCGTTTCTTGGCCGTATGGAACGACCACCCTGAATTTCGAACAATACTGGAAAAATCGTGGAATGTGGACAGATCTTTGGAAGAGAATATTCTGCATTTCCAGCAGACTAGTAAGGATTGGAACACTGAAATTTTTTGGCTACATTGGAAAGCGGAAAACGCTATTACTTGCTCGTAGTAGAGGTATTGAGAGAGCCTTGAAAAAATTAGATTCTGTGTTTCTATCTAACCTGGAAGTGGAACTAAAGCGTGAGCTGAGCCTGGTTCTTGAGCAGGAGGAGAATATGTGGTTCTAAAAATCTCGCACCAACTGAATCATGCATGGAAATCGAAATACGTCTTTCTTCTATGCTACCACAATGGTACGTCGAAGATGAAACACGGTTCGCATGCTGGAATTAGAAGATAGAGGGTGGATTGATGACCCTGTTATGCTCAGAAACCATCATGTAAGTTCTTTCAAACTCTTTTCACTAGTGAATCCCAGCAGCAAATGAGTAATACAATTGTGGGTGAGTTCCATAATTTTCATAGTGATGAATTGAGACCTTTGGTGGCTGAGGTTACATTCGAAGAGGTACACCAGATTGTTTTTAGTATGGCGCCGTTGAAAGCACCAGGTGTTGACGGTCTTCCCGTGGCATTCTATCAGAAAAATTGGCCGACAATGGGTTTATCAGTTTTCCAATTTGTCCGACAATTCTTTCAAGAGGGTCATTTAGAAAGTTGGATTAATAAAATTCTTATTATTCTGGTTCCGAAAGTGAATTGTACTACTAAGATTTCGCAGTTTCGACCGATAAGCCTCTGCAATGTCACTTACAAGATCATAACAAAGATCATTGTGGAGAGACTAAAACCTTTCCTTCCATCTTGGGTTGCAGAAACACAAGCAAGCTTTGTCCCGGGAAGACACATTACGAACAATATAATCTTGGCACAGGAGGTGATCCATACCATGACCAATAAAATGGGCAGATCAGGGTTGATGGCGATTAAGGTAGATTTACAAAAGACATACGATAGGTTAGAATGAGACTTCATAGAAGAGACACTTTATCTTACAGGCATCCTGAATTCTTTGGTGGGTTTAATTATGACTTGCGTACGTTCGGTCTCGACACAAATACTCTGGAATAGTGATCTAACACAGGAATTCAAGTCGACAAGGGGGATTCGACATGGGGATCCCCTCTCGCCGTATCTATTCATTCTATGTATGGAGCAACTGTCGTATTCTATTATGCGTAGGGTGGCAGATGGTTCTTGGCATCAGATACATCTATCTAGGCGAGGGTCGAGCCTGTCACACCTGTTCTTCACCGATGATCTAGTCTTGTTCATGGAAGCAAATTTGGGTAAAATGACTGTGTTCAAAGAGGTGTTCGATGAGTTTTGCCAGGCATCAGGTCATCGGGTAATTCTGGAAAAAACTCAAATCTTTTTTCAAAGAGTACTTTACCGCAGAGTAAAGATGCTATTGTCCAATACTTGGGCTTCAAAGAGGTCTCAGATCTTGGGAAATACCTTGGCGTTCCGCTACTTCACTCAAGAGTGACGAAGGCGACTTATTATTATTTATTGGAAAATATGCAGCAACGGTTTTCTGGATGGATGCTCAATCGTCAACTTTAGCTGGCTGGATAACCCTTGCGAAGGCAATTCTACAATCGATCCCTGTGTATGCTATGCAATCGGCTTGGTTGCCAAAGGGTTAGTAGAGGACAACAAGGACAATTCGGGTACCTCCTAGAACCAAGACTGCATGTAGAGAATACATAGAAACCCACCCCTTTAGAGCCATGCGGATAACCTTAGGTGTTTTAGACTGGATAAATAAGGTTGTTTTGTTTGTTTACCTTATTTAATTTGTCCTTTTATTTATGTATTTATTATTTTTATCCGGTACTAACTCATTTTTTTGTGTTTTACTTTTATTTTACACATACTTTTGTTGCATTATCATTGCATCCACATTACATAGAGGCGTTGATTCAAGTGGTTTGCCCGATTAGAAAATCTTTCATCATGGAAAAAAGGTGTCTTAGGAAGGATGGCATCGATCCAGTTGCATGACATTGGTCAGAGATTAATCAACAGATCCGAGGTAACGATTTGCCGAACAAGCGTGTAGTGCCAAAGTATACACACGAGACCTTGATGGTGGACATACAACGAGCTACAAGGTGTGTGAATGACTTAGCTACCGAAGCCGCGACTCTCCGACCTTTCGTAACCCCGAACATGGAAGAAGCACCAAGGTTTATCAAGTTGCTCAGAGCTGTCGAGGAGCTAGGGCTTATGTGTAGAACTTTGTTTTCTAATTAAGACTTTTGGTAATAGGGACTCTTTTTGTAATAGAGACTCCTTTTGTAATATGGACCTTTTTTGTAATCTGGACCCTTTAATTCCCATGAAAGTCGTTCGAAATGGTGATTACCAGCGGAATCAACGCCTTTATTTGCATTCATGTTGCATATCATGGTGTTGATTCAAGAACAGTTCATTAAAAGGCTTTCAAAATAGAAAAAGTATGCTTTGCCAGAAACGATAATATTACAGTAACAAGTTAGGCCGAGCAAAGACCAATCGAGAAAGAAGATGGTACGATAGTAAAGCACGTGCGACGCAGAAGATTCAGTCAGGGCCGCAGAACCCCAATTTTAAATCTTCACATTTGACCATTTTTAAAAAAAAAATCTCAGATTTTAATTTAACTCATTTAAAAAAATTGAAAACATTATTATTTTGCTTTGAAACTTCTTCCCTCATAAAACTTTCAGAATAATAATAATAACAAAAAGAAACCTAAAAGTTTCATTTTTTAAGTTAAAACTTTTTGATAATAAAAATGGGAAATTTTTAAACCAAATGATCCTTGAAAATTTTAATTTAAACCCAAAAAGTTTTAAAGTACTCCCCTAGGATCGATAGAATCCATCCCTGTTTAGACGTACCCAAATCTACAGAAGAAAATATATTGTCTGATGTCCTTTTCAGAAGCCACAAAAACAAAGATCACGACGTCACGAGTCCATAGAATAGAATAAGAGGAGAAGACGGAGTCATCCATCATCCTGAAGACGACGTCGAGACGTGGAGCACAAGTTTTGCTTCCCGAAGTCAAGGTCTCCAGAATAAATTCAACTGTTGCCTGTAATTCATTATTAATTTCTTGCAAACATACATTTTCTCTATTGAAAGTTTTTAAAGACTGTTCGAGAATCAACATCGCATTTGCATGCATTCTCGCATTTATAGGGTATTGATTCCCGAAGTGGTTCCTCAAATCTCAGAAATCGTTCATAATTGGCAAAGGGTCGTCTGGTCAGATATTAGAGGGCACGGATCCAAGGTTTTGCCCCAGAACAAGATCGGAGACAATAGAAGAGGAACCATCTGAAGACTTCAGGTCAGACACGGTAAGGAGACACGGTACTGGTAATGAGCAAAGTAAAGTGCAAGAGTTGAAAGAAGCAGAGGGAAGACGTGATGAATCAGATGAATACTTTGACGAAAGGTAAGCGATCCATCAAACCGAAAGAAGAACCGATTAAGGATCAGAATAGAGAGCAAGATAGTCAGAATTCTACCTCCAAGCCAAATACGACAAATTGGACCCCTTTTGTGATCTGCATCAATAAACAGGCGGAATGTATGCTTGAGTCGGGCTTTCAAAAAATAGAGCTCGGTCTAGAAGAAACTTGAGAAGCAAGTAATGAAAAGAAGTATATCTTGATTCCTGTGAGGTACACCGAACTACTCCTAATGTTCATCGACAAGAGCCTTATTACCTCGATGAAGTCTCTAGGGAAGAGATAGTCTTATCCGAGAGATTACGACACACGTGCTAGAGGCAATTACCGTTTAGAAAGTTTGGGTCACGGTATTGAGGATTGCGAGGCCCTGAGGAATGAGTTCAAGATCTTATCGCGATGAGGATTTTAGGTTTCGAAGACGGAGTTCCCCAATTCTATAGTGAGCTAACAATCACCCGAGGGGCAAAGTTGAGGAGGAATCGATATCCAGGACAAAGCTCGAGTAATACCGAAGTGGGTCATTCAAGCAAGTTAAATTTGAAGATCAGAGATAGGGGCATCCCAGAAGAGAGATATTATTTCGATTTCAGCCAGCTCAGATGAGAGAGATAACTTGGATAAATTTGAATTTGCAGAATGATCATCAGAAGCTTTCCTGAGTGTTTAAGAATATCAGATTGGGTCACCTTTAATGAATAGATGAACGGTGTTGTCCAGTTGGAAGACGACTTGGAATATTGAAAGAAGAAAAACTAGTCAAGCAAGAATCAAGTCAGGATGTTATCAGTTGAAAATGGCAACTTCCAAGCTACGAAAGACTAAGCAGGGGATAGATGAAGACCCGAAGATCGATATTACTCGAGCAGGTAAGGCGGCTTAACAAGGTGGCAGGCTTTGTCAGAACGTGGATCAAGTGTTGGACTACAGAGGCAAGCTGACCGGACTACTAGATGAAGTTAAGAAAGTAGGCACTAAAGCTTATCAGTAACTGCGAATATCTAATATCTGATATAATGAAACCTTTTGTCCTCAATGAACGTCGTTCTATGAGGATCACTTTTGGAATCAATACCTTACTGCATTCATATTTATATTTTAGGATTGCATTGCATTGCATTACATTGTACAATCATGACATATTTTACATAACACTATCACTACCTTGCATAAAATTTTTGGGGGGTAATCCAAAGAACAATTAGAGTTTTATCGTGAATAGAAGAATTGAACACACTCAAAAATCAAGATTCGAGCAGTTAAAAGATGGACTCGAGAGAAAAAGAAGTTTGATGCCTTTAATGCAAGAAAACTCTGTTTGAACCCCGATTTGGTCATTCCTCCGGATTCCAAAGATTTCCAGATTTGCGCATAATAAAGGAAAAAGATGCCCCAAGATTCGCGTGACCATATTCTGCAAAAAAAGATGGGGGGCTACATTGAAAAATTACCGATCCACTACTTCCCCGACAGTCTAGCAGGACCTACCCTGATATGATATGCTTTGGACCTAGCACTAAGTCGTCGGTATCTCTAGGGTACGAAGATGAAACCTGATGAAAGCTTCAAGGAATGTGCTTTGAGGTGTCTGTGTTTAGTGACCCAGGTGCAACCTCCCATAGATGAAGAGGAAATTGACTTCTATGCCACCTTTCATATTTCTTCTTTAATAAGATGCTCGAGAAAATGAAAGCCAGCTTTGAGGACTTCATGACAGTCAGAGAGAGAATTGAACATGCACTCCGAGACCTAAGTTTAAAGACCAGACTTGCCTAGGAGCAGAAGGAAACAGAGAGATAAATGGGTACCACTTTCAAAATATTGAGGTGCTGGGGAATGACACTAAGAAATTTGGGGTCGCTAATAGAAAAATTAAGAAGCTGGTTGACGAGGGAGTCATGACGAGAGAGTTGAACCAGCGGTGGAAAAACAAGAGAAGAGGCAAGCCTACACTACCTTGGAAGGGGCAGAATGAGTTAGTACCCTGGAGATAATCCAAAGGTCCCTACGGTTTTCTCATCATTTCACAAAGAAATTCTAAAAAAAATCATTGTTTATTAGAATTAAAAATCTCATTTCCATTTAGAAAAACATTTTTACATTCTTGATTCTTTAAACATTTCATTTTATGGGGTAGTTTTCCCATATGCATATACACACATTTTTGAATGGACATGTGTATATATCATTTCTATACCAGATCCTCAAATTTTGAATGCAACAGTACATTTGCTTCAAACCCAAAGATCAACTCTAAGTTACATGTATTTAGAAGAGATTGAATGTTGGGGGGATACTGTAAATGTGAGTATCTGCTAGTTTACTTAGGTCAACAGAGGAACAAAGCGAGTGTTTAGACAATGGGCAGTTCCCATTTTAAGATTTTATCTTCTCGGGCACTTGTCGTTTAAGATCCTTGAAACGAAAGTTGACCCTAAACCTCTACCCCCTGAAGGCATTCTCAAGACATTTGTGAATATGACAACGAATGGTGTTCTTTTACTTTACCAGAAGACACAGATGAGATCATACAGATTGGATACGAAGATCAGAAAATCATAAGAAGAAAGTGGTTGAAAACATGGATATGTCCAAACGAAAAACCAAAGAAAAGAAGAAAAATGGTAATCAGAAGGTCGAAGCAATCCAGATCGAGTAAATATCAGAAGAGCTGCAGAAAGGCAAGTAACTTCGAGCAGAAGATATCATCAATACCCAGTAAGATACGTGTTGATTCGAGATACATTTATAGACTCGAATAAGAAGAAAGAGATTCAAGGCTAAAAACCCAAAATAGGTAGTCTAAAACAAAAAACAAAACAAAACAAAACAAAAAAGAGAAGAAAAGAAAAAATAAAATAAAAAAAGAAGAAAGAGAGAAAAGAGAAAAAGAAAAAGAAAAAAGAAAAAGAAAAAGAAAAAGAGAAATAAAGAATATTGTCTATGCTTCACACACAGATCAAACAATACAAGAACGAGACTTCAACTATGTGCAAGAGACACAAGGAATCCACATTTCAAGTAAATATCAGTTTTGAAAATTAGTATAGAAGCTCGAATTGAAGCCAAGTCAAGACAAGTCGGCCCGAAGATTGCCAATTTTGAAAAAGGAAATGACCTCTAGGGTGAAAACCCAAAAATGGGCAGTCTAGAGTGATCCTGAAAATGAAGAAAAAGAGTAGTCTGCCTGAGCATGCTGACATCAATATCCTGCCAAAATACATTGATCCGAAGGTACAAAAGAAGGAAGTGACCTCTAGGGTGAAAACCCAAAAATGGGCAGTCTAGAGCGATCCAAGAGAAAAAGTGAAAAAGAAGAAAAGAAAAAAAGAGAAAAGAAAAAAGAAAGAATGATATTTCATCTGGGCGTGCCAATCACAAGAATTCCCAGAAATGTATTCATAGTCATTCATTCAAGAAATCTCAGTTCCGAGGAGTTTTGGAGGATCAAACATTCTTGAACAGAAAACGAACATTAGTATATAGCAGTATGCAAGGCATCCTACAGTAAAAAGAAAGGAAATGAACTCTAGGGTGAAAACCTGAAAACGGGCAGTCTAGAGTGATCCAAAAAAGGGAAGGAAAAATGGGCATATCCAAGTTACACAAGTACAGAAATACTGTTTCACTTAACCATAAACTAAAGGCCTACATTACAAGCCCTCAAAGACTATTCTAGTCATCCATAGATATCCAAGTTGAATGAGAATGTCTTCAGATTTCATTCCGCCTATAAGGGTTAACTTTGCTTCAAGGAACGTCAAACTTCGAAGTGCTTGATCGACACCCAAACGAGGGAAGGATGGGGCATGGTGAGATAGTGAGATTAAGAGAGCCACCTTAAACGGGGTAGAAACTAGGCAGGTTGTTCCTCTCAAAAGCCTATTAGACCAGAAGAAACTATACAGCATATATCTCCACAATGGTCAAGATCTTCTAAATATGTGCTTCATTAGAGTTGATCTCTGGCAACTTGAAGCAGATGCGCTAGGGTGTTTGATATTTCGGGGGCAAACATGTTTTAAAAGGTTTGACATTTTTTCCAAACTTTTGATGTTTACCATTTCCCCCAAACATTAGTTAAAAAATGTTTGGCAATACACTTCGAATTTTGTTTACCATTCTCCAAGCATTATTTTAAAAAAATGTTTGGTCCTTAAAAAAGAAGAAGAAAAGAAAAAGATGTTTACCATTTGTTCCAAACAATGTTTTCAAAATGTTTGGTATCTCGTCCAAGTTGTGATTTTCGAAGTGACTGTTATCTTTTCAAACAATCATTATTTTTTGAAATATACACAAGTAAATTGCCTTTTGCATTACTTTAAAAATGAATGATGATGAGATTTAAAGCATAGGGACCGAGAGTTAGTTCCCATCGAAGTGCTACGAGAAGATCAAGGATGAGCTCAGGGGATGGAAGCATTTTGGCTCACCCTGGTGACTAGAAATAGATCAAGGCTCTGTATGATGGGTCAGAAAGTTCAAAGCAGTGGAGCCCGTGGTTGAATGGGGCAACGCCAAGCGAAGAAGATGACAATGGTTCTTATAAAAATAATATAAGAACTAGAGGATCATTTATGAAGACAAGTGATAACCACAAGACAAGAAAGCCTTTCGCACAAAAGGTTTAAAAGCATGTTCAAATGAGGATTTAAGAGCCTACAGTGAAGAAGTAAAGAGATGAAGAAATCTGAGGAACGACCTTTCAGGGTGTAAGACTTTAGAACAAAAAGGCTAAAAGAAAAAGAGAGAAAGAAAGAGAAAAAGTGAAAAAAGAAAAGAAAAAGAAAAAAAGAAGAAAAGAAAAGAAAATGAGAAGAGAAAAAAAGAAAAGAAAGAAACCATTACATTGCATGCATCATATAGATAGGGGCATGTCAATTTTTGCTTATTTTGGACAGGTACCTGAAGAATTATCAAAGAACATGAAGAAGTTTTGGCGGCCATTTTCAGCGTGAGCCCCTAAATTTGAAGAAGTTTTGGCAACCACCTTCGGCGTGAGTCCCTAAAGTTTGAAGAAGTTTTGGAAGCCACCTTCGGTGTGAGTCCCTAAAATTTGAAGAAAGTTTTGGCAGCCACCTTCGGCGTGAGTCCCTAAATTTGAAGAAAGTTTGGCAGCCACCTTCGGCGTGAGTCCCTAAGATTTGAAGAAATTTTGGCAGCCACCTTCGGCGTGAGTCCCTAAAATTTGAAGAAAATTTGGCAGCAACCTTCGGCGTGAGTCCCTAAGATTTGAAGAAATTTTGGCAGCCACCTTCGGCGTGAGTCCCTAAAATTTGAAGAAAGTTTTGGCAGCCACCTTCGGCGTGAGTCCCTAAGATTTGAAGAAATTTTGGCAGCCACCTTCGGCGTGAGTCCCTAAAATTTGAAGAAAGTTTTGGCAGCCACCTTCGACGTGAGTCCCTAAGATTTGAAGAAATTTTGGCAGCCACATTCGGCGTGAGTCCCTAAAATTTAAAGAAAGTTTGGCAGCCACCTTCGGCGTGAGTCCCTAAAATTTGAAGAAAGTTTTGGCAGCCACCTTCGGCGTGAGTCCCTAAAATTTGAAGAAAGTTTTGGCAGCCACCTTCGGCGTGAATCCCTAAAATTTGAAGAAAGTTTGGCAGCCACCTTCGGAGTGAGTCCCTAAAATTTGAAGAAATATTTCGGCAGCCTTAGAAGAGTAAGTCCAAAGATATCAACAGCCTTGTAAAAAAAAGAGAATAAAAATGAGATAGAAAAAAAAGAGAAAAGAAAAAGAAAAAGAGAGAAAAAGTACCGAAAAAGAAAAAAGGAAAAAGAGAAAAAAAATCGAAGATAAAGGTTCTATATAGAAAGGGCCTATATTTTCAAGCTCCCGTAGCAAGAGGTTCTATGTAGGAAGAATCCGCCGCTCCAAGATTTCAGAAGCTGAAAGTTTTATATAGGAAAGACTTACAGCTCGGGGTGAAGATTAGCAGATTCTATATAGGAAGAACTCCCACCAAGGAATTCACCCATGATACACAAGGTTTTATATAGGGAAAACCTGTTGTGTTGAAAGCGAAGAGTCCTATATAGGAAGGGCTCCGAGCTCCACTGTCTTAGAGTAAAAGATTCTATATAGGAAGAATCCGTAGCTCCAAGATTTCAGAAGCTAAAAGTTCTATATAGGAAGGTGATAAGTGTTCAAAAGTACTATTTTTCTTACCCTTTTTACTCATATTATTGTTAGACTTAGGCTCATATTAGTTGCATAGTTAGCCATTCATGCATTAATCCATGTTTCCTTCAAACGTTGAACTTGATTACATAACTTGGTGATTTTTGTGGAAATAGATGCTGCTTTGGTGTGTTTTTGTGTGTGTATGTGCAGGATCACTTGCCAAAGCAATGCCGAGCTAGTTGCCAGGGCAATGCATGAAGGATATGTCGAGCTAGTTGTTGCGGGCGGTGCATGAAGGAGACGCCGAGCCAGTTGCCATGGCATTTGTCGACAAAGACCAAAAGCAATATGGATGTCGAAATTCATGATTTTACAAGCCCAAGATGACATGGAGCAAGGTCCAAGCCCAAAGGAATTTGATTGCCATGCAGAGATTAAAGAAGAATTAAATTCCAAGTGGATAGGAGAAGTTCTAATAGGAATAAAATTATAATAAAGAATTATATTCTTTAAAGATAATTTAATTCCAACTCAAACTCCTCCTCAAAGAAGGACTTTGGCCTAGCCCTATAAATAGCAAGAGATTTCGACAATTCAATGGGGAGAGCAAGAGGGAAATTTCGGCAAGTCCAAGTAGGGCAAGAGGAGAGAATTTTCGACAAGCATCAAGGGCAAGGAGGATTTCGACAAGCCTCTTCCTTCATCTTTGTTCGATTGGGTTCATGCTAGGGATTAATTATCTTGTGTTTCTTTGGAACCTAGCCATGAACTAAATTTACTCGGCTATGGTTATTGTGTTTTGTGGTTGTGAGAAACTATTGGTTTTTGTTTAGGTAATAAGAGTTTGCACTTTTCTATTTCAAGGTTTATTCATTCTTGGTTCCTATTATTGCTTGCGAGTGAATTGGGAGAGGATCTCGTGATTTCATCCATTTATCTAATATCGGGAGAGTTAGATTCAAGAAACGAATGAATATGATCTTTATGCAATCCAATGATGGTGAAGATTAATCCGGCTTAGGAATAAGTTAAGGATTTCAACGGCTAAGAGGAGTGCAAGATTGGTTGTTGTTCACCCTTGATTCACGCAGGGATGTATTATCAAGGCATGCACAAGTAGCTAGAGTTTCGACTTAGGGATAAGAAGAAACCATTGAAGAACGCTCTGCCGAACCTTGAAGTTGCTGCCCAGTCACCCAAGTAGTTGCCCAACTAGTCGCCCAAGCAACCATCAATTAGTTGCCAAGGCAACTCCGTTGTGCAAGTCGCCACGGCAACTGAGTTGCCCATGCACTCTTTTACCAAGACAATCCAATCGGCTATCACACCTCAACTCACGATAACCTAGCCTATCTCTCTCAATTGAATTCATCTTTTATTTTATTTTATTGCTTTCTAGATTAGTAATTAGTTAAACTTCGATAATCCTTTACTTGTGTTTTTACTTTTTACAGTGCAAGAGACTAGATTCTTGAAGTGGCACCAATCCCTGTGGAGACGATATCTTTTATACTATAACTTGCGACGTGTATACTTGCACATTTGCGTAGCACTTATTACGCAACACAAGTTTTTGGCGCCGTTGCGGGGATTGGCAATAGCGACTTTGTTTTTATTTTCTTGCACATTCTTTTTATTTTTCTTGTTTAAAATTCAAAGGGCTAACAAACTTTGGTTTTGCATTGGTATATGACCAGGCGAGACCGACTTCACCGTAATATCCCTTTGATCCGAAAATCGAACGAACCTTACAAGGACTTAGACGAAGGATAAGAGAAGCAATGGCAAATCAAGACGGCAATATTAATCAAGATGTTCGAGCGGGAGGAGGAGTGATTCTTGCACGAAACAGCGAACGATTCGAGACTATCTTGAAGAAGATCTTGATGGACTCAACCCGGAGTTGTCGCACCCGAAATTGAAGCCGACCACTTTGAGTTGAAACCGGTAATGTTTAATATGATCAACACAATAGGTCAATTTGGCGGCTCAAAGAATCAAGATGCACGACAACATCTGAAATCTTTCCTCGAGATTTGCAACTCGTTCAAGATACACGGAGTCACCCCCGATGTCTTACGATTAAGATTATTCCCTATTCACCGAGGGATAGGGCGAAAGCATGGCTAAATAGCATTCTGCCGGATCCATAGCATCTTGGACTGATCTTTGTCGTGATTTCCTTGCTAGATTTAATCCTACAAATTTAATCGATAAGCTTCGAACGACATTACTTCTTTTCGGCAGGCGGATGATGAATCCATGTACGAGGCTTGGGAGCGATATAGAGAGCTTCTACACAAATGTCCTCTACACGGATTCCCGGTGTGGACTCAAGTGACAATGTTTTACAACGCCGTGAATACACCAACAAGGATGATGCTAGATGCCTCGCAAACGGCATACTCTTAGATAAGTCGCGGAGGAAGCAATGCAAATTTTAAACAGGCTGGCCAAGAATGACTATCAATTCCCATCTACTAGAAGAGGAGGAGTTAGACGCCAAGCCACAATACATGAACTAGGATCATCAGATTCAATTTCGCACAATTGGCGCTTTAACCAAGATGGTCCGAGAACATGCAAAAACCAAACAACACACATGAAGTCAAGGTAATGGATTCTTTTTGTGAGTTATGTGGTGATAACCATAATTCTTCCGAATGTATGCGAGAATCCGAATCTAGCTTCTATGTGGGGAATTACAATTGGGGCAACAACATGATGTCAAATACATACAATCCAGCTTGGAAGAAGCACCGAATTTTTCATGGAGTAATCCCAACAATGCTCTAAACCAGAACAATCGAGAATGCACAAGCATCGGGATTCCAGTGAAAATATGCCACGACAAATGGATGCCGCAGCAACAACCGACAACATCTAGTTCTTTGGAAAATTCTCTAAATGCTTTTATGATGAAAACTGAATCTTATATGGCTGAGAATAGTAATTTCATAAAAAGAACTGATGCTTTTATTAACAGGACCGAGATGAGATTGCAAAACCAAGAGGCGGCAATCAAATCATTGGAAAATCAAGTCGGACAATTTGCTCAAAAATCAACACTAGACCACAAGGAGGTTTACCTAGCGATCTCAAGTCGCAAGAGGAACTGGCCATGAGCAATGTAAGGCAATCACCACCAGAAGTGGCCAACAACTTAGAGAGGTTCAAACCCGCTCGTCAAACAAAACTCCACAAAAAGATCAAGACGAACCTAGCGGCAAAGTCTCAGATGCTGAACCAGAATTGCTCGCGGCAACGGTGACGCCTCGGCAACTTGCGATAAGCACGCCTCGGCAACCCTGATTAGGTAACGCATCGGCAACTCCGGATGTCCCTGTAATGCCGTCAATCAGGTTTCAAACCAATGAAAGGATAGAAGATATCCGACTTCCACCACCATTCCCACAAAGATTGAAGCGACAAAAAGCAAGAATACCAATTCAAGAAGTTTCTTGATATCTTAAAGCAAGTCCACATCAACTTGCCATTGGTGGAAGCAATTGAACAAATGCCAAACTATGCCAAGTTTCTTAAAGACATTGTGTCCAAGAGAACAAGGCTAGGAGAGTTTGAAACAGTTGCCGCGACAGAGGGATGCATGGCAATGTTGCACAATCGCATGCCGCCCAAGTTGAAGGATCCCGGAAGTTTCACAATACCCTGTTCTATTGGAAATCACATGTCGGGAAAGCACTATGCGACCTAGGGGCTAGCATAAACTTGATGCCTAAATCGGTTTTCGAAAACTAGGAATCGGGAAGGCAAGACCTACAACAGATTATGCTACAGACTAGCCGACAGATCCTATGTGCATCCGGAGGGAAAAATCGAGGACATACTGGTAAAAGTTGATAAATTTATTTTTCCCGCTGACTTTATTGTTTTAGATTGTGAAGCGATGAGCATGCGCCTATCATTCTCGGAAGACCATTCCTAGCGGCGGGGAGAACTTTGATTGATGTTGAAAAGGAGAACTCACAATGAGGGTGAATGACCAGCGAGTAAAAACTAAATGTGTTCCAAACACTAAGGCATGCAGATGATCCAGAAGAATGCCAACTACTTCATGCCACGGCAGAGTTTAACTTCGATGAAGAATTTAGTTGCCTCAGCAACTACATTGCCGAACACGAGGAACATGAGGAGTATGAAGAGCCGGTCGATGAGGAACAACCAGAAGAGGTAAATTGGCTAGTAAATCGACCAGGTACATACTTTGAACCACTGGACTACTCAGGTAAGGAAGGTAAGATCGAAAAACCCTCTATCGAAAATCCACCAATTCTTGAGTTGAAACAATTGCCAGATCAACTAAAATATGTATACTTAGGGATCGATAATACATTACCTGTAATTATTTCCTCTAAGTTACAGCCTGAGCAGGAAAAGAAGCTAATCAACATGTTGAAGCTACATAAAAAGGCAATAGGGTGGACAATTGCCGACTTGAAGGGAATTAGCCCGGCGGTGTGCATGCACAAGATCTTGTTGGAAGATGATCACAAACCTTCAATTGAGGCCCAGAGGAGACTGAATCATGCCATGAAAGGGGTTGTAATGAAAGAAATCATCAAGTGGCTTGACGCCGGCATTATATACCCTATCTCCGATAGTACGTGGGTAAGTCCGGTACAATGTGTGCCGAAAAAGGGAGGTATAACAAAGTGAGTAATGAAAATAATGAACTTATCCCAACCAGGACTGTGACCGGTTGGAGGGTTTGTATGGACTATCGAAAGCTAAACAAAGCCACTAGGAAAGATCACTTCCCATTACCCTTTATTGATCAAATGCTTGACCGTCTTGCAGGTAAACCCTTTTTACTGTTTTCTTGATGGTTATTCAGGTTACAATCAGATTGCCATAGCACCAGAAGATCAAGAAAAGACAACCTTCACATGCCCCTACGGTACTTATGCCTTCCGAAGGATGCCGTTCGGATTGTGTAACGCCCCGGCAACCTTCCAAAGATGCATGATGGCGCTCTTTTCGACATGGTCAAGACTTCCTTGAGATCTTCATGGATGATTTTTCGGTTTTTGTAATGACTTCGACGGCTGTCTCGGCAATTTAGAGAGGGTGTTGGCAAGATGCGAAGAAACGGATTTAGTCCTCAATTGGGAGAAATGCCACTTTATGGTAGATGAAGGAATAGTGCTCGGCCATAAGATTTCATCCAAGGGAATTGAAGTAGACAAAGCCAAGGTGGACGTGATCGAGAGATTACCCCACCAAATTCGGTTAAAAGAATTCAAGTTTTCTGGACATGCGGTTTTTACAGGAGGTTCATTCATAACTTTTCTAAAATCACTAAACCTTTGTGTAATCTGCTTGAACAGGATAAAGTCTTGATTTTGATGATTCTTGCACTCAAGCATTTGAAACCCTAAAGAAAAAGCTTGCCTCGCACCCATTGTTGTTCCACCAGTTGGGCGCTACCTTTTGAGCTCATGTGTGATGCAAGTGATTTCGCGGTAGGAGCAGTCCTAGGCCAACGCACAGTAAGACATTCCATGTGATATACTACGCTAGTAAAACTCTTAACGATGCTCAAGTGAATTACACAACAACGGAGAAAGAGTTACTAGCTGTAGTTTTCGCATTTGACAAGTTCGATCCTATTTAATTGGTACAAAGGTAATTGTTCATACGGACCATTCGGCAATCAAATACTTATTTGCTAAAAAGGATGCTAAACCTCGTTTGATTCGTTGGATATTACTTTTACAAGAATTTGATATTGAAATTAAGGACGGGAAAGGAACAGAAAAAATCAAGTGGCGATCACTTATCACGTTTGGAACGCAATAGGGAGGAGGACGCGGATCTAGAGATATGTGATGCATTCCCGGATGAACAAATTCTAATCGCCTCGAAACCCTTGACGCCTCGGCAACTCTTGACGCCGCAGCGCAGACTTTGACGAGCACGCCTCAAAGAATTTTGGGAGCGAACACTACGACAAAGACATGCCCGGCAATACCTTGGTACGCAGATTTAGTTAACTTCCTTGTTTGTGGTATTTTTCCGTATGGCATTACTCACCAAGGGAAGAAGCGGTTCCGCCATAATGCTAAGCATTACTTTTGGGACGAGCCTCTTTTGTTTAAACAATGTGCAGATCAGGTTATACGCCGATGTGTCCCTCAAGAAGAGCAATGAATGTACTCCGACAATGCCATTCTTCACCCTATGGAGGACATTTTGGAGGAACTCGTACATGACCAAAGTCTTGCAATCCGGGTTGTATTGGCCAACATTGTACAAAGATGCCCAAGACTTTTACAAGCAATGTGATCGTTGCGGAAGACGGGCAATATCTCTAGGCGACATGAGATGCCACTCCGAACATCATCGAGGTGGAACTGTTCGATGTATGGGGATCGATTTTATGGGACCTTTCCCATCTTCATTCGGCAACCTCTACATCTTACTCGCCGTCGACTATGTGTCTAAATGGGTAGAGGCAAATGCAGTTCCCAACGACGATTCCAAGACCGTGCAACGATTCCTGCAGAAAAACATATTTACACGGTTTGGGATGCCGAGAGCAATTATCAGCGACGGGGCAAGCATTTTGACAACAAACTAATTGCCAAGATGTTGCAACGCTCGGCATATCACACAAGATCGCCACGGCATATCACCCACAAACCAACGGGCAAGCGAAATTTCCAACGGAGTTGAAGGGAATACTCGAGAAAGTTGTAAATCCCTCAAGGAAGGATTGGTCATTAAGACTAGATGACGCACTTTGGGCATATCGCACTGCATTCAAAACACCATTAGGTATGTCCCCCTTCCGGCTTGTCTATGGTAAAACATGTCATCTACCGGTGGAAATCGAGCACAAGGCGTACTGGGCAATCAAGACCGTGAATATGGATTGGGAAAGTGCCGGACAAAAGCGCTTGATGGATCTCAATGAGATAGAAGAATTTCGTGCACTCGCCTATAACAATGCACGAATCTACAAGGAGAAAACAAAGCGATGGCATGACAAGAAACTATTGCCACGGCAATTCACGCCAGGGCAACTAGTTCTCCTATTCAATTCTCGGCTAAAACTTTTCCCGGGAAAGTTGAAATCAAGATGGTCGGGACCATTCGAAGTCGTCAAACCATTCTCCCACGGTGCTGTGATAATCAAGTCCATCTCTGACAACCATGAATTCAAAGTTAATGGACAAAGATTGAAGCACTACAATGGTGCCCATGTGGAACGTAACAAGGAAGTGGTCAACTTAGGAGATGCATGAGCATGCTCTCCTCTCAAGATTTTTTCTTTTTCTTTTTCTTTTTTTTTTATTTTAATTTTAGGAGATATTTTATTTTTTCTTCATTATCTTTAGTTTTCAGGTTTTTCTTTATTTTCTTTTTCACAACAAGACTCACAACTACTATGCTAAGGAAATTTATCACCAAGATCATTGCCCCGGCAACCAATGAAGAAGATGCCGCGACAACTTACTTCATGCATGCACAAGCTGATGCCACGGCAACCAACCCTCAAGATGCCACGGCAACCAAAGTCAAGACATCCCGGCAACAAGAAAACAACCATTGCATTCAAGCAAGAAAATCAAGACGCCAACTAGAAGGAAACTAATCATCTACGATGACGAACTCTCAAGTAAGTCCTCGTATGCATTTTATTTTTATTTTTCGTTATTTTTATGCATGCATTGAGGACAATGCCTCACTCGAGTTTGGGGGATTGTTATTAATAATTACCATGTTTAGTTACATTAATCTTAAGCATTACATTTAGGATACATAAATTGCTTGCCATGCCTTTAATTGGAACAAGAATTGCTTAGATTTGATGAATATTCAATGATGACTTTACCAATGCACTTAATTGATAGAATTTTTATTCTAGGATAACCATGAAAAACTTAGAATTTTACTATGATGCTAAATTTGATGAAACACTGTTGTGGTTTGATTGATTTAAGGAGTTCTAGTAAACTTAGGTTGATAATTAACTAATTGGGGGATTAGAATAAAATTGGATGAATGCTAGAGGTGCCCGAAATTGGCTCTAGCATGTGCTAAAAATTGATCACTAGAGGTGCCCAAACTGGCTCTAGGAGGCGTTAAAATTTTTCGGTTAACTAGAGGTGCCCAAACCGGCTCTAGTCGATTAAATTAACTTAAGAAAACTAAAAATAAAACACACTAAGGTGCCCAAATTGGCTCTAGTTAAAACATGTTAAAAAGAACCCATCAAGTAATTTGAAAACCTATTGTTTGCATAGAATCCGAAAAATCAACTTGCACACAACTCCGCACACACTCACAAGCATTATAGTTTGATTCCGAGTAATTCCTCGTTTTCTGAAAAATAAAAAGCCAATCATACTTTGTGCCCCTGTTCGAGAATTGAAATCAAGTTCAAAGCTAAGTTTGTGAAAATTTGAAGTCTTGGCGTGTAATTATGAGTTTGCATTGCTTGAGGACAAGCAATAGTTCGAGTTTGGGGGTGTGATAAGTGTTCAAAAGTACTATTTTTCTTACCCTTTTTACTCATATTATTGTTAGACTTAGGCTCATATTAGTTGCATAGTTAGCCATTCATGCATTAATCCATGTTTCCTTCAAACGTTGAACTTGATTACATAACTTGGTGATTTTTGTGGAAATAGATGCTGCTTTGGTGTGTTTTTGTGTGTGTATGTGGATCACTTGCCAAAGCAATGCCGAGCTAGTTGCCAGGGCAATGCATGAAGGATATGTCGAGCTAGTTGCCAGGGCAGTGCATGAAGGAGACGCCGAGCCAGTTGCCATGGCATTTGTCGACAAAGACCAAAAGCAATATGGATGTCGAAATTCATGATTTTACAAGCCCAAGATGACATGGAGCAAGGTCCAAGCCCAAAGGAATTTGATTGCCATGCAGAGATTAAAGAAGAATTAAATTCCAAGTGGATAGGAGAAGTTCTAATAGGAATAAAATTATAATAAAGAATTATATTCTTTAAAGATAATTTAATTCCAACTCAAACTCCTCCTCAAAGAAGGACTTTGGCCTAGCCCTATAAATAGCAAGAGATTTCGACAATTCAATGGGGAGAGCAAGAGGGAAATTTCGCAAGTCCAAGTAGGGCAAGAGGAGAGAATTTTCGACAAGCATCAAGGGCAAGGAGGATTTCGACAAGCCTCTTCCTTCATCTTTGTTGATTGGGTTCATGCTAGGGATTAATTATCTTGTGTTTCTTTGGAACCTAGCCATGAACTAAATTTACTCGGCTATGGTTATTGTGTTTTGTGGTTGTGAGAAACTATTGGTTTTTGTTTAGGTAATAAGAGTTTGCACTTTTCTATTTCAAGGTTTATTCATTCTTGGTTCCTATTATTGCTTGCGAGTGAATTGGGAGAGGATCTCGTGATTTCATCCATTTATCTAATATCGGGAGAGTTAGATTCAAGAAACGAATGAATATGATCTTTATGCAATCCAATGATGGTGAAGATTAATCCGGCTTAGGAATAAGTTAAGGATTTCAACGGCTAAGAGGAGTGCAAGATTGGTTGTTGTTCACCCTTGATTCACGCAGGGATGTATTATCAAGGCATGCACAAGTAGCTAGAGTTTCGACTTAGGGATAAGAAGAAACCATTGAAGAACGCTCTGCCGAACCTTGAAGTTGCTGCCCAGTCACCCAAGTAGTTGCCCAACTAGTCGCCCAAGCAACCATCAATTAGTTGCCAAGGCAACTCCGTTGTAAAAATCGCCACGGCAAACCGAGTTGCCCATGCACTCTTTTACCAAGACAATCCAATCGGCTATCACACCTCAACTCACGATAACCTAGCCTATCTCTCTCAATTGAATTCATCTTTTATTTTATTTTATTGCTTTCTAGATTAGTAATTAGTTAAACTTCGATAATCCTTTACTTGTGTTTTTACTTTTTACAGTGCAAGAGACTAGATTCTTGAAGTGGCACCAATCCCTGTGGAGACGATATCTTTTATACTATAACTTGCGACGTGTATACTTGCACATTTGCGTAGCACTTATTACGCGCAACAGAAGGACTGGCGGCTCTAGGGTGAAGACTAGCAGTTCTATATAGGAAGAACTCCCAGCCGAAGGAATTCACCAATGACACACAAGGTTATATAGGAAAACCTGTTGTGTTTGAAAGTGAAGAGTCTTATATAGGAAGGGCTCCGAGCTTCACTGTCTTAGAGTAAAAGATTCTATATAGGAAGAATCCGTAGCTCTAAGATTTCAGAAGCTAAAAGTTCTATATAGGAAGGACTGGCGGCTCCAGGGTGAAGACTAGTAGTTCTATATAGGAAGAACTCCCAGCCGAAGGAATTCACCCATGACACACAAGGTTATATAGGAAAACCTGTTGTGTTTGAAAGCGAAGAGTCTTATATAGGAAGGGCTCATAGCTTCACTGTCTTAGAGTAAAAGATTCTATATAGGAAGAATCCGTAGCTCCAAGATTTCAGAAGCTAAAAGTTCTATATAGAAAGGACTGGCGGCTCCAGGGTGAAGACCAGCAGTTCTATATAGAAAGAACTCCCAGCCGAAGGAATTCACCCATGACACACAAGGTTATATAGGAAAACCTATTGTGTTGAAAGCGAAGAGTCTTATATAAGAAGGGCTCTGAGCTTCACTGTCTTAGAGTAAAAGATTCTATATAGGAAGAATCCATAGCTCCAAGATTTGAAGTGTGAAAGTTTTATATAGGAAGGACTTACGACTTGGGGTGAAGAGTAGCTGATTCTATATAGGAAGAACTCCCAAATCGAAGAATTCACCCATGATACACAAGGTTTTATATAGGGAAACCTGTTGTGTTGAAAGCGAAGAGTCCTATATAGGAAGGGCTCCAGCTTTACTGTCTTAGAGTGAAAAGGTTCTATATAGGAAGAACCTGTAGCTCTGAGATTTCAGAAGCTAAAAGTTCTATATAGGAAGGACTGACAGCTCCAGGGTTTGAAGACTAGCAGTTCTATACGGGAGGAACTCCCAGTCAGAAGAATCCATCAGCGACGCAGAAGGTTTTATATAGGAGAAACCAGCGTTGAAGGCGAAGAGTTCTATATAGGAAGGACTCCAAGCTGCACCGTCTCAGAATGAAAGGTTCTATATAGGAGGGACTCATAACTCGAGGCTTTAGAGTGAAGGGTTCTATGTAGAAAGAGCCTATAACTCCAAGATCGGAAGGTGACGAAGCTCTATATAGGAAGAACTTACGAGCCTGAAGATTCAGCTAAGGAAGAGCGGATAGTTCCAGAATAACACGTGATTCCGAAGCCAAAGACGATAAAGTAGGTCAAAAATGAGTGCTTTTGATCTTTGCTTTGTCTTCGTTTCACAAGAACAAGCAAAGAGGGGCAACTGTAATCACTCATTTTTGACCGAGTTTTAGTGTTATTAGTATTATTTTAATAATATTATTATTAATATAAAATTAATGAAAAATAAATAAAAATAAAAAAAATATATTATTAAAAAAAATGCGTGGAGCAACATGCTCCACGTCACCCCCAAATACCCCACCCTTTTGTGATTTTTCCTATAAATAGGCAATGGCAATTGCAGCAAAGTGAAGAAAAAATCGGTAGGGACAGGCCAAAGGAGCTTAGGCTCCCGGCTAGTCCAGGACCGGGGCAGTGTCGCCAAATAAGGACCGTAGTCCACCCCAAACCCGAGCTCTATGGACTCTATGGCATGCCAACTATACCTATGACTGACTCGAAACCAACGCTTTCCACTCATATCTTATCTTATCAGAATTAAATTCAAGCTTAGCTCCTTGTTCATATAATCAAATAACATGTCATAATCTTATCAAAGTTGAGCATGGCTCTACATACTTGCTAACATATAAGCAAGGCTTACTTCATAACATATCAAATATTTCCAAACACATATAATCCTCAAACATGTATTTCATAATATATCTTGTTTATCTTAGAGTTGAAGATAACTTCCTGCTCATGTAATTCCCAAACAAGTTTATAACTTATCATATTAAGCATATATGTTCTTATGTATATCTCAATCATACATCTTGCCTTCATCCAGTGTTACATATTATAAGGTACTTTTATTTAAGTACTTACCTCTAATTTCAAGCTTACACGAGCGGTATTATTTAATTTAACAAACAATCAACATAAATTAAAGCAATTAAAGATGCTCGGGATAGTTTTCAATCTATCCCGATACTTTAAACTACACTCACATATATTTCGAGCTAGTTTTGTGCCCGAATCATAATTCCTTCCCGCTTTTCTACATCGTGGTCTACTTGTTGCCTTACTTCACCATTTCCCTCATGATCTAAGTAAAGCAAGGAACATGTCTATCAACTTATAGTATTCAATTATTCCCAAACAATCAACCAAAGCCCCTAGGTATGCAAAACAATTCTAACATCATAGAAGTACAAATACGTGCATCAAAACCGCCCTATATACTTTTTCATGTATCAAAGGCAGTCCAAATTCCATGTGTACACATATAATTTATACAAATCAGTCTCTTATCTTTATATATATGCCCAAAAAAATTTATTATACATTCTTATCCATGAAAATCAGTCCCTAATTTTTCATAATAGCCCATATATGTATTCTTAAAACACTTTTCTTGTTTCATTATTCAAAACAGGGCAGCATACATACATACATTTTCGTATACATCAAAACAACCCTCTAAGATTCACATCATTGTAATTTGGCCATGTTTCCATATATGCTCAAATCAGTCTGTTTTGTTCACAAAACAGCCCCTGATGACTTGTAAAACAATCCTAAAACATTCTAATTTCATTTAAACAGTTTTAAACCTTATTAGCATGATCAAATAGGCCCTTAACTATTACATATTCATGTGTGAGCAAAACAGTTTCACATTGATTTTTTAGCAACAATATCATCCCAAATCAAGATCAAACATCAAATTCATATTCACCAGGGACCTATTCGAAAAGCTTCTAACTTATTATCCATGTTCTCTTTTTATGTATTACAAGCATTTTACTATCCAAATGCATGAAAACTCTTATAAACATATCATAGATCCTTAATGCTTCTAACCATTTTCATGAACAAAACAAAATACATATATGCAATTCGATATTTTCATTTATTCATATTAATAAGGGATAAAAAAAATAAGGCAATTACCTTACTCCCAAGCATAATCGAATCAAGATTCAAACAAGAAAGTAAGATGAACAAAGCCCCAAAAATAAGTTTTCTCTCACTCCCTTGTTTCCTAATAGCTTCGGTTCGAAAGAGTGAAGAAGATGACGACAATTCTTTTAATTATCTATCTTCCTAATGCTGAAATACTCCATTCAACACATGCATTGTCTTGCATGTGACACCTAAACAAGCCCTTAAAGTCTTTCCTTTTTAGCATGCAAACATTCATCCATTAATGTTTTATGGTTTGGTCCTCTATTTCGAGCACTAGATCTTTATTTATCTTCAATTTGGTCATTAACTTTTAATTAAACAAAGTTACAAAATAGATCATGATATACAGGGTGTATGCAATACTAATATTGTACTAGGCCATATTTTGGGATATTACAAATCCTCCCCCCTTAAAAGAAATTTGTCCTCGAATTTCCACATAACTTGATTTTAAGGATTTCTTATCTACTGAAATATAATGCTTACTTAATCAGTATCATTTCGGAAATTTATCATTTTCGATTCATTCTTACACTACCTCCTTCAATAGAGGGTCAGCCGGGATCTCATTATACCGGTCTAAATGTGCTTCTGACATTTCTACTAACTATTTGCACATAAGAGAGCTTTTATCAGACACAGATCACAAGCACTTATTAAATATAACTCCTAGGTGGCACAATAACTTATAATGATGCAACGAGTTCCAGTTTAGTCTGAGAATCGGCTAAACCTAAGCTATGATGCCAATAAATATAACACTCCTTACCCGATCTAGGAGAAAACCGGTTTAAGAAGTGTTACTAAACAAAACCAAAAAAACATCAGATGTCATGACAAAACTCAACTAATCACACTGCCAGAAAAATCAGGGTGAATTAAAAACTTTTTAGATACTGGATAGGTCTATCTTCAACTTTAAATCATGTACAAACAATTATATATAAACATTTAAGCAAAACACTACCATCCATTTTTAAGACATGCCAATTAATGTTTAGGATTGATCAAGATAGCAGAAAACCATTAATTTATGATCTTAAAGCTTACAAGTATGTTTTGTTCCAAACTCAAACTCATTAATCGAGAATACCATCTAAGCATTACATATCACAGACAAACATATGATTCTCGAAACAAGTGATCGAACATCATGCCTAATATAGCTTATTTAAAAACAATCATAAGTAGCATAGACCATTTATAAAAAGGTGATATTTACACTCAAATTCTAACATTAAAGTTATTTCAAACTTGAACCGATCAAATTCATTTACAACATGTATTTCATAATATATCTTGTTTATCTTAGAGTTGAGCATAACTTCCTGCTCATGTAATTCCCAAACAAGTTTATAACTTATCATATTAAGCATATATGTTCTTATGTATATCTCAATCATACATCATGCCTTCGTCAAGTGTTACATATTATAAGGTACTTTTATTTAAGTACTTACCTCGAATTCCAAGCTTACACGAGCGGAATTATTTAATTTAACAAACAATCAACATAAATTAAAGCAATTAAAGATGCTCAGGATAGTTTTCAATCTATCACGAGACTTTAAACTACACTCACATATATTCTGAGCTAGTTTTGTTCCCGAATCATAATTCCTTCCCGCTTTTCTACATCGTGGCCTACTCGTTGCCTTACTTCACCGTTTCCCTCATGATCTAAGTAAAGCAAGGAACATGTCTATCAATTTATAGTATTCAGTTATTCCCAAACAATCCACCAAAGTCCCTAGGTATGCAAAACAGTTCTAACATCATAGAAGTACAAATACATGCATCAAAACAGCCCTATATACTTTTTCATGTATCAAAGGCATTCTGAATTCCATGTGTACACATATAATTTATACAAATCAGTCCCTTATCTTTATATATATGCCTAAAACAATTTATTATACATTCTTATCCATGAAAATCAGTCCCTAATTTTTCATAATAGCCCCTATATGTATTCTTAAAACACTTTTCTTGTTTCATTATTCAAAATAGGGCAGCATACATACATACATTTTCGTATACATCATAACAACCCTCTAAGATTCACATCATTGTAATTCGGCCATGTTTCCGTATATGCTCAAATTAGCCCGTTTTGTTCACAAAACAGCCCTTGATGACTTGTAAAACAATCCTAAAACATTTCAATTTCATTTAAACAGTTTTAAACCTTATTAGCATGATCAAATAGGCCCTTAACTATAACATATACATGTGTGAACAAAACAGTTTCATATTGAATTTTTAGCAACAATATCATTCCAAATCAAGATCAAACATCAAATTCATATTCACCAAGGACCTATTCGAACAGCTCCTAACTTATTATCCATGTTCTCTTTTTATTCATTACAAGCATTTTACTATCCAAATGCATGAAAACTCTTATAAACATATCATAGATCCTTAATGCTTCTAACCATTTTCATGAACAAAACAAAATACATATATGCAATTTGATATTTTCATTTATTCATATTAATAAGGGATAAAAAATAAGGCAATTACCTTACTCCCAAGCATAACCGAAACAAGATTCAAACAAGAAAGTAAGATGAACAAAGCCCCAAAAATAAGTTTTCTCTCACTCCCTTGTTTCCTAATAGCTTCGGTTCGAAAGAGTGAAGAAGATGACAACAATTCTTTTAATTATCAATCTTCCTAATGCTGAAATCCTCCATTCAACACATGCATTGTCTTGCATGTGACACCTAAACAAGTCCTTAAAGTCTTTCCTTTTAAGCATGCAAACATTCATCCATTAATGTTTTAATGTTTGGTCCTCTATTTCGAGCACTAGATCTTCATTTCTCTTCAATTCGGTGCTTAACTTTTAATTAAACAAGGTTACGAAATAGATCATGATATACAAGGTGTATGCAATACTAATATTGTCCTAGGCCATATTTTGGGATATTACAAATCATCCCCCCTTAAAAGAAATTTGCCCTCGAATTTCCACATAACTTGATTTTAAGGATTTCTTATCTACTGAAATATAATGCTTACTTAATCAGTATCATTTGGGAAATTTATCATTTTCGATTCATTCTTACACTACCTCTTTCAATAGAGGGTCAGCCGAGATCTCATTATCCCGGTCCAAATGTTCTTCTGACATTTCTACTAACTATTTGCACATAAGAGAGCTTTTATCAGACGCAGATCACAAGCACTTATTAAATTTAACTCCTAAGTGGCACAATAACTTATAATGATGCAACGAGTTCCAGTTTAGTCCGAGAATCGGCTAAACCTAAATTCTGATGCCAATAAATGTAACACTCCTTACCCGGTCTAGGAGAAAACCGATTTAAGAAGTGTTACTAAACAAAACCAAAAAAACATCAGATGTCATGACAAAACTCAACTAATCACACTGCCAGAAAAATCATGGTGAATTTAAAACTTTTTAGATACTGGATAGGTCTATCTTCAACTTTAAATCATGTAAAAACAATTATATATAAACATTTAAGCAAAACACTACCATCCATTTCTAAGACATACCAATTAATGTTTAGGATTGATCAAGATAGCAAAAAACCATTAATTTATGATCTTTAAGCTTACAAGTATGTTTTATTCCAAACTCAAACTCATTAATCGAGAATACCATCTAAGCATTACATATCACAGACAAACATATGATTCTCGAAACAAGTGATCGAACATCATGCCTATTATAGCTTATCTAAAAAACAATCATAAGTAGCATAGACCATTTATAAAAAGGTGATATTTACACTCAAATTCTAACATTAAATTTATTTCAAACTTGAACCGATCAAATTCATTTACAATATAATTTTCATATAGAAAAACCTTACTCGTATTTGATAGCATACCTACCAACTAATTGTTTTAACCACAAATCTATTTATACGTACTACATTACCATCTTAAGGTTAACACGTGTTACTATATATATATAGACATCATTTTATGTACATGCATAAAAATTAAGGTGGTCTCACAACTTAAGGCACACATGGTTTTATAAACAATTTCATTATCAAACTAAATATTAAATCACGTATAGCAAGCAACGAATATAATTAAAGACCCATTACAAAACTTGAAGCACTTATAAAACTTATAAACATGCGTAATCACTCAGGAATTTATAATGCACAATGCAGTATTAGTAACTATGTGCCACCATCTAGGAGTTCTTAAGAAGAATACGGACATACACTTTAACACTTGTGATCTCCTCCAGGCTCAGAAAATACTCATAAGTAAGCTTAACATGAAAGACATTTAAAAGGAATAGAGTAAGCATAAGCTTAGTGATGTAGTTTAAAGAGACTTATAAAATGAAACCTAAGTCTATTCTTTCATTTAAATCCTTTGAATCCTTCAACATACTAGGCTTGGATGGAGGTTAGGCAATTCAGGTTAAGTCACACAAACCAGCACTTATACTAATGTGCGGTATTCGAAACATACTTGAATAACTTTTACTCATATAATATTCAACAAAACATATATACAACAAGAGTATTTATCATTATTTAAACTTAAGAAAAAGTACGTGAACCTTTGAACAAACATATCTCTTTTATAAAACTCTTCATACTCAAGGCATCATACATAGACTATCAAGGTCATGAATTCTTAACACAC
This sequence comes from Hibiscus mutabilis, assembly GCA_019671005.1. Lineage (NCBI taxonomy): Eukaryota > Viridiplantae > Streptophyta > Magnoliopsida > Malvales > Malvaceae > Hibiscus > Hibiscus mutabilis. The sequence goes on from CM033719.1 coordinate 15,327,573, forward strand.
AAGTTATCTAATAAATATTTATAAAAATAGGTGATATTTATCATATAATCTATCCCTCATAATAATTCAGAAGTAGGTGGCATTTGTCACACAAACTATCATCATAGCATATCATGAATGTGGTTATTTTTCATATAATAATTATTAAACATAGCATTTCTTGAACACCAATACTTATTTCAAATGTTATCAAACTAGTATAACAACACGTAGGTTAATTGGCTTATAAGATGTTAAACGTATCACATCAGATTTATGAATTACTTATACACTCTCAAAATCCTTCAATACAAAATTGTTTACATGCAAGACTTTCCCGATTTATGTACATATTGGCATATTTTCAAAACCATCCTCTACATGCATGAATTTATTCAAAACAGTCCACAAATCATGTTTACACATTTAAACATTCATAACAATCCTTAACATACTTAAATTTAAGCAAAACAGCCCATGAATCATGTTTACACATTTAAACATTCATAACAATCCTTACATACTTAAATTTAAGCAAAACAATCCATGAATCATGTTTACACATTTAAACATTCATAACAATCCTTAACATACTTAAATTTAAGCAAAACAGTCCATGAATCTTGTTTACACATTTAAACATTCATAACAATCCTTAACATACTTAAATTTAAGTAAAACAGCCCAACGTCTCTTCAAATTATGCAAATCAATCCACATATTTTTGGTTTATACAAAAAAGTCCCATGTATCTTTAATTTAGGTAAAACAGTCCAACATATCATATCATTGATATGAATTACTTATCATGTAAGCTATCAATCATAACATATCAAAGGTATGTATTGCTTGTCTCATAATTTACCAAAAATAGAGTCTGGAACCAGGTGAAGTTCGACTAGAATCAAATTTATAAAATTTGATCATGTTAACAACTTAAGACACCAAATTGCTCTTAATTCAAGTACTAGAATTAAGTTATACCAATCTTAAACCAATCATACCTATATATATATATATATTTACACATAGAATTCGAATGAGCATATACATAAAAGAATACACGCAATGCACATATTCATATAAGCATTCTAACTAAACATATAAATCCTTGGCATTTAACAAACAAGTTTTACTTGCCACGTGAGTTATCAACATAACACCTCAACATCATGTATTACTTATCTCACTAGTCAACAATATATAATCTCATAAACATGTATTTCTTATTACATAAGTTAACAACATATAACCTCATAGGCATAATTATAATCACATAAGTTAACAAACACATTTCACAGAGGTATATATTTCTAGGCCTCATTATTCAAAACAATTTATTATACATTCTTATCCATGAAAATCAGTCTCTATTTTTTTATAATAGCCCCTATATGTATTCTTAAAACACTTTTCTTGTTTCATTATTCAAAGCAGGGAAGCATACATACATACATTTTCGTATACATCAAAACAACCCTCTAAGATTCACATCATTGTAATTCGGCCATGTTTCCATATATGCTCAAATCAGTCCATTTTGTTCACAAAACAACCCTTAATGACTTGTAAAACAATCCTAAAACATTCTAATTTCATTTAAACTGTTTTAAACCTTACTAGCATGATCAAATCAGCCCTTAACTATTACATATACATGTGTGAACAAAATAGTTTCATATTGAATTTTTAGCAACAATATCTTCCCAAATCAAGATCAAACATCAAATTCATATTCACCAATGACCTATTCGAACAGCTCCTAACTTATTATCCATGTTCTCTTTTTATGCATTACAAGTATTTTACTATCCAAATGCATGAAAACTCTTATAAACATATCATAGATCCTTAATTCTTCTAACCATTTTCATGAACAAAACAAAATACTTATATGCAATTCGATATTTTCATTTATTCATATTAATAAGGGATAAAAAATAAGGCAATTACCTTACTCCCAAGCATAATCGAATCAAGATTCAGACAAGAAAGTAAGATGAACAAAGACCCAAAAATAAGCTTTCTCTCACTCCCTTGCTTCCTAATAGCTTTGGTTCAAAAGAGTGAAGAAGATGACAACAATTCTTTTAATTATCAATATTTCCAATACCGAAATCCTCCATTGAACACATGCATTGTCTTGCATGTTACACCTAAGCAAGTCCTTAATGTCTTTCCTTTTTAGCATGCAAACATTCATTCATTACTGTTTTATGGTTTGGTCCTCTATTTCGAGCAATGGATCTTTATTTCTCTTCAATTTGGTCCTTAACTTTTAATTAAACAAGGTTACAAAATAGATCATGATATACAGGGTGTATGCAATACTAACATTGTACTAGGCCATATTTTGGGATATTACAAGCATAACCAAGGAAACTTCTCACCTCACCAACTATTCTTCGGTGGTTTCCAATCAAGAATAGTTTGAATTTTCTTCGGGTCCACCTGAATGCCCGAAGCCAATACTATGCACCCAAGCAAGGCAACTTCGGTGAGCCAAAACTCACACTTAGAGAATTTAGCAAACAATTACTTCTCCTGATGAGTCTGAAGCACAATAAGAAGGTGGTCTTAGTGCTCGACAGCGTTCTTAGAGTAGATCAAGATGTCATCGTTAAACACCAAAACTACTTGTCTAAGTAGGGTCTGAAAACCTGATTCATTAAGTCTATGAAGGTTTTTGGTGCATTGGTTAGCCCAAAGGGCAATACCAAGAATTCATCATGCCCTTACCTCGTACAAAAAGCAGTTTTGGGTATATCACATTCTTTAACTCTTATCTGATAACATTTAGACCTTAAATTGATCTTGGAAAACACAGAGGCATCCTTAAGCTAATGGAATATGTCATTAATTCTTGGCAATAGATACTTGTTCTTGATGGTCACTTGTTCAACTATCGGTAATCGATACACAACCTCATAAAACCATTTTTATTTTTTTTTACGAAAAGGACCGGAGCTCCCCAAGGCGAAGAACTCAATTAAATGAAGCCTTTGTCTAGCTATTCTTGAATCTGAGCTTTCAACTTCTTAAGCTCAATTGCTGCTATACGGTAGGGTGCAATGGAAACTAAGGTTGTTTTAGGTTGCACTTCAATGCCAAATTCTACTTCGCGGGTTGGAGGTAAGCCCAAAAGTTCATTAGGAAAAATATCAAGAAATTCACACACGGTGTCAATATCTTGCAATTGATCTTAACTTCTAACGTCAAAGCATACAAGGAAAGATTCCTCAAGTTCATAAGGGTGATGCTCTCCTTATCAAGGCCTCAGAAAAATAGTTTTTTCTTACTACAATCTACCCTAGCTTGATGTTCACTAAGTCAATCTAAACCTAGTATAACATCGAATTCATGAATTGGAAGTGCCAATAAATTGGCCGGAAATAGAATCCCTTGAATCATTAAGGGACAATTCTTGTATACGAGACTTATGATCATACAATCACCTAATCGGTTGGTTAAAGTGATCAAAACAATATTTCTAGAAGGGTGATTATCTTGATTCATCAATGCATAATCAAGATAGTAGTATAATTTAATGGTACTTGCGATATTGTTTGAATCACCCTCTTCTGGCAATAGGTACAGACAAGTATTACAATTTTTGACCCGAACCCTCGATACTATAAGCCATTCTAAAAATAGTCTAAGGCATAGCCAATAACCTTGCAATGTTGTAGAAATGAGAAGACTGTGAATACACCTTTTGTTTAAAACTATATTGCTCCGTTTTTAATACGGAAGTAGAAGACGAGAATTATTTCGGTGTATTTGTCAAGTTGTGAGGGTTCTTTAACCCTCATAACTCCTCTATGTAACTTCTGTAGCATGGTCTAATACGATGACTCAATAATCCAATATCGATGCTCGGTATAGCCTTGCGATGATTCGATGGTAGCAATATTAATACAATGATTTAATAACCGATGCCTAACAAGTTCAGGATTATCATTTACCCTGCCAGTGAGTGTGTAAGTCCATCACTAGGCAAACTAAGCAATAGGGGTTTAAGATGTTAAAATTATAGCCACAGAAGGTTGTAAAGACTACTCAGGCTTCGATGAAGTCAAGGATTGTTTGTATATTTTAGTTGTGTCTTCAGTAATTTTTTTAAGCTTAGCAATCAACCTTGATAATCCAAGGCTTAATGATTCTTATCAATTCTTACAGACTTGGAGGGTTTCCCCCCTGATTTCTCGTAACGAATCAAGGAGTCGGTAGAAACTCAATATTCATGTGAGCTTTGTTTGACTGCATACACTATACTATAAAAAGAAAAGAGATCATGTTAGTCGGCAAGCACAATATACACAATATAATAACTTCTAGATGGCATATGCTATGCAATAACAATACAATAGACTTCAGTTTAGTCCTAGAATCGACTAAACTCTAGCTCTGATACCACAAATGTAATACCCTCGTCCAGGCCTGGAAGGGAACCGGGTCGGAAAGTGTTACCAAATGACAATGCAATGATCGGTATAACATTTTTAATCAATATTTAGTATTTCAATGTTGGTGTAATGCTAAACAATATTTGATACTGCAACAATACAATGAGGTCGGTAGTTCGATACGGATGTAGTACTATTAAATTAGGACCAATTTTAAACTTTTATACATTTTAGGGTCTAGTTGTAAATTCAATAAATTAGAGGTTTTTTTCTATAATTAAACTTGCCAGTGTGAAGTTCAACTTGTTAACAGTGAGCTTATAAATTTACATGGTAATCATAGGTCATGTACTCTTTCAACTTAACCAATTACTAAACGGTGATTGTTCTATAATTTCCAAAAAATAGCTATACTCTTAATAGATTTACCAGCATTAGTATCGATACGTGCTAAGTCTATACCGATATGCCTATATGATGACTGCTATTATCGTTACAAAAAGGGGCCAGACCAAAACAACCCAAGCCGTATCAATACGCTCTTATTATGACCGTTAAAATGATTAAAGAAGGAGAGCATATTCCAATACGGGGTCAATTTGTATCGGTACGTGAGGTTAAACTAATTATTCTCAATTTCTAGACTCGATGTAACCCCCTTAGCTCGGCCTAGCCGAAACAGACTAAAAAGCCACATTAGGTTTGCCGAAGCAAACCCAAGCTAAAACCCTAAATCGAGTCCTATTTTTTCTTTTTATCTTGCCTAGATGCAAATCATTATGGTCCTATGTGTACATGCTTCAGTGGTAGCGTTACTTTTAGATCAAATCACAAAACATAATCCAATTTAATATCGATTCATAGAAGGGACCAAAATGTAAATAACACAAATTACAGGGCCTTTGGTACAATTAAGTTTACCAAACCTTAATTAGATCAATTTCATGCTCATAGGTTAATTTCCAATCCAATACAATCACTCAAACTCAATTAATTGCATTCATAACAATCAGGGACCAAATTACAAGATTCTAAACTTTTGCAACATAAAAACAGCATAGCGTATCGATAAATGCAAGCTCGTATCGATACGGATTAACAGACTTAACTGCTCCTTGTATCGATACCTATTTTTCACGTATCGGTATGGTATGTTAACCACACCAAAACCGATACAATGTTGACCCGTACCGATCCCCCTTTGATTATTTTGTAAAGTTGAAATTCTAGTAGCTAAGACCCGTACTAATACGGTACCCTACATACTGATACGGCTTGCTAAAGTCGAAGGGGTCGTTTCGGTACACTGACCATGTATCGACACCAATGCCTATTTTCCTTCAAGGCATACCGATACGTTGGCTAGGCGTACCGGTACGCAAGGCTTAATTTTAACGATTTGAGCCTCTACAGGACCCCGCTTACCGAACCTTGAGGTACCCGTATTGGTATGCAGAGGCCTGTAATGACCTCTAGATCCAACATATGACACTTTGGCTCATTCCAAACAACATTAACACTTAGCTAAACACCATATAGCATCATCAACATGCTTGATCAGCAATATAACAGCATTAAAATCCAACCTAACATAACTAGCATACTCAAATACCAAATCTAGGAGCATGCTTCCTAATCCACATCCAAATCATTAAACCATTCACATATTAACCTTTTAAAACTTGCTACAAGCCCAAAACAACAATTAAATCTTGCAACAACAGGGAGTTCATCAAAACCCTCCCAAAACCTCAATCGACACATTGCCATTATTACTACTTTTCATTGTTCCAAACCGTACTTTGAAAACAAGTCTTTGGGATTCCTTTCCTTGCCTTATCGCTGCCTCAAACTCAATTCTCTGTATTGATAGAAAAGAGAGCGTAAGCACACTAGGCTTAGTGAGGAATGCTCAAACATAGGCATCATCAATGCTAGTTAAACCATTTCATCTTTCTTTTGTAAAACACATTTCAAAACTCTTTTAAACATCAACACATCATCATGCCTTATCAAAACCATGCACTTAACATTTCCAAAACAACATATTAAACCATATGCAACATGTATCATGGATTTTACAACAAAGTCTCATTTGCTTCCATCAATTTAAGCTTTCCCATGCATACTACCAATGCAAGGCTTAAAGATTAAAACATGTTTAAACCACATTAAACAATATAATCCATCTCATGATACATAAACAATTATATTGGCTTCCAAGTGATCATTTACCAAGTTTCCATTTCGCAAAACACAACATCGGATACACGGATTCAACAAGTGTTCCCTTAACACTTAACAAACAATCTACCGGTAACACAAGGTTCACACACGAGAGTATTCGGTACACATAAACCCCTCAATACCACTCATCGGTACAATGTTTAATCCACTAACGGGAGTCTTCGGTACTCATAAACTCCTCAATCGTTAGGGTACTTGGATAGAGTATCTGGTACACCATATAAACCCCTCGACATCTAAGGTGCCTTTTTATAGTGCAATATAAATCCTATGGCCGGCCAACTATATCCGATTTCATTTTCAAACCTTTTTATTCCATCACTTGCCAATATAATTCATTTTAACATAAACAACTCATTGTTTTCATATGCATCAACAAAACCATTTAACCAATGCAATAAACCTTGCATTAAACAATGTTCATAAACATTAACAAAACTTGCATTACTCACAAATGCATCAATATCATTTTGTAACCAATTTCCAGCATTAAACCATGCTCAAAACATGCATATACAGTGAGTAACTAAACCACATAAAACAAGTGTCAAACTATTATCCAAATTGAGTTTAAGAGAGAATTCATCATTTACTTACTTCTGAGCTTAGACCAACGTTTCAAGCTCGATCTAAACTCCCAAACACAACTTTCAAACCTTTGCAAAGTTGAAAACACGTTTCCACTCACCGACTCGCAATATCGATGCAACAATCACGCCTCCAAAGCTTCTGAAACTCACGTTCAAGCTTGATGACCAATTTCCCCTGCTTTTAGCCACACAAAATAGAGGTACATTGCATCAAAATGCAGTCAACATCACAACAACACAAAACCTCAACATCCTTTACCCAAATCCACTCCACAACTCCTAAAATTAACAACAAACCTCTTCCAAACTTAACTCAGCCACAATCTAACATTTCAACACTTCAATTAACATCAATGATCATCTAAAAACTCATCTCTATCATCCTTATATCCCTAGTAATCACTTAACCACCATAACTCCTCAAAAGCACATAACTAGTAACCTAGAAAATTAGAGATTCGCATAGTTTCAGGATTCCAATGTTAAAACCCAATTATTAACATTAATCAACATCAAAATTATGATTAAAATCAATCAAGAACCCAGGAAAACAGAACTTATACGAAACATTTTCAATGAAATCAATTAAACCTCAATTAAATCAAGTTTCCACAATTAAATCATCAAATCAAATTAGAAAACATGTGTAAAGGATCAATAACATGGAAATTTCAATAAAAAACCTTGTATTAGAGGAGAAGAACGAACCTCACCTCTAATGGCTGCTTTTCCCCTCAATTAGTTTATTTTTCAAAGCCAAAACAATAAGAAATCAAGTTTATTTTATTAGGAAACTATTGTAAACTCAATTGAAACAAAAGATTGATTAAAAGTGGATTTTACCTGGAGACTTTGAAGAGAGAAAAGGTGTTTGGCTGGAGAGAAAATCTTTTTTTGTGAAAAGTTAGTTACGTTAAAATTTGTTTTAAGAATTTTAGTATCCAATTATCTCCCCAAGCGTTTTATTAAATTTTAAAATTATTTAAAATAATTAATTAAGGGAAAAGTCAGATATTAGACCTTTGGATAAATAGCTCCTTAAAGATTCTAAGTTTTGACCCTTTTACAAAACTGTCACTAAAAATAGTTTTGAAACTTTGCATTTTGGTCACTACCCAAAATGTCTATCTTCGAAACCCCTTTTTGCAAAATTGATTCCACCAAAACCATTTCCATATTAAATAATGATTTTAGATAATTTCCCCATATTTTTAACCCTTTCAAAAATATTTAATCCAATTTAAATTCTGAAACTGACTCGAATCCTCTAATCTAATCCCCCAGACCGTCTAAACCACTAGGGAAACTCCTAGGCCCAAAATTGGGGCGTTACACTCGAAAGGATGTACCGGTACGTACCTAGTCGTATAGGTACGAGGTTGTCCATATAAGAGAATGGATCGGTACGCCCTTCTCTGTATCGATTAACAGTTATGGTAAAATTTCAGTAATGAAATTGCGTATCGATACCACTGTAGCAGTATCGGTACGCCTTATAACATGTGACCACTATTGTACACCCGTACCGATATGCCAGAACCCATATCGGTAGACTATTTCTGTGATGTCATTTTTAGTCTGGTTTTTATGCAATTTGATTGGTCAAGCAATGTCCAATATCAATGAAATTTTACCCGTAAGTTTAGAAGACTATATTCTAATGTCATGCCAAATTTGATAGCTAAATGAATCTATTTACTAGGATTTCACACTTTTAGGCCCAATATGTTATTTCTTCCACTTTTAACCAAAACCATAGAGCTTCTTTAAGCCTTTAAAACACACCAAAGCCATACATAACACCTACATGCCAAAATGGTCAAAAGTGACTTAAACAACTATTATGCCACCATACTAGAAGTTTGTAGGGACGATAAACATTACTCTAGGTACCGTTGTGACTTGCCAAAAACCTTTAACTTCTTGATCTCTTACAAAAATCTTCCTTACCCTGAAATGCATGAGATGAAATGCATTAGGCATACTTTGCCTAGTGAGGTAGTCATAAATAGTGTCAATAACTATGGTATGAAATTCAAATCATGCTAAGACAGTGTCAATGCTATGGCAATATCAATGCTATGTCAATATCGATGCCATGGCAATATCAATGTTGTGGCAACATCAATGCTATTGCAATATAGATGCTATGTCAATATCAATGTTGTAACCATATTCAATGACATATTTGACATATATCAATCGTGTTCCCTTGGATCAAAACAAGATAGTGGATACAAGAATTCTTACGCCTCGCCAAATTAATGAATGGTCTAGTCCCTCTGCCTCGCCACAATAAAGGCCATAGCCCAAGGACCATAGTCTACACATGCCAATGAGCTCATGAATTCTATGGCATACCAATTGTATCCAACGTCCTTTTGAATAAAATGTTCAATAACAATAACGATGTCTGTGGCAATAACAATGACAATAGCCATATCGATGGCAATAACGGTGACAATATCAATGTCAATATCAATATCGATGTTCAATGAAAATGGCAATATCAATGTCAATGTTTCGATGACAATGGCAATATCAATATCCAATTTCTATGACAATGACAATATCATTATAAATGGCTATGGCAATGACAATATCGATGTTTCTATATTTCAATGCTTCAATGATGTCAATGGCAATAGAAATGTTTCAATTATCAATATTTCAATGCAATAACTTACCGATTCTTACCAATATAGTCTCCAAAGAGATTTGATGCAATATCCTAAGACACAATGTTAGCTATGCAATATTCAATGTCAATGAAATTGGGAAAGGCACCTAGCCTTTTCCCGAGAATCCGGATATACTCACCTAGTCTTTTGAAGCTCTTATGGCTCTCGAATGACCATCCCCTTGTTCCTATCCTTCGATGGAGATGATGGCTTTTCCTTCTCCAACTCTTGAGCTAGGTAGAAACAAGAGAAAGTGTTAAAATCAATACAACGATATCGAAATCAATATTTTAGCTTAAAATAGCTATTAGATATCCATAGATTGAAGCTTTGAAGAACATGGGTTTAGCTTACTAATCCGATGGCTACTCAATGAAATCGATGAAATGAAGAAAGTTTAAGCTTTTGGACATTTATCAATGGAGGTGCTAGCTTGTAAGCTTTGGGAAGATAACAATGTAGGTGTGAGCTTTACACTTGAAAAAGAATGAAGAAAATAAGGGATAAAAGTCTCGGTGGGAGCTTTTACTATATGAAAATGGTTCAAGTGTTTTAAACACTTTATCTTAGCTAGGGATATATCCGATGGAGGTTTCCCTCAATGGAGGGTAAGCCTATATTTTAACAATATATTCCATTTTCTTTATTTTTTCTAATTATTTTAACCATAATAATTTGCCACCAAAATGATGTCATCTTTCCTCATCTCCTATGCACTTCACGTGAAGTGGGAGGCAAGCTAGGAGGTGAGTCACCACCTTTTTTTGGGAAAATTACAAGGGTAGTCCCTTATCTTTCCAACCTTTGTACTATTGCCCCCAAACTTTAATTTTTTACAATTTAGTCATTAAATAACTTTCAATAAGGTCCTTAATCAATAAATTGAATCAACTAGATTTCAATATCAATGTAATTGACCCTATGGTCAAAGTCAATGCAATATTTGGACCTTTTCGGTGTAGGGTTTTCGATCGTCAGAACTTAATTCCGACTAGACCGATTTTCAGGGTGTTACATCTGCACTCGTAAATGACCCCCAGCGCCTTCGTACTCAATAACTCTGGAGGTGGCCCTTGGAGCCTTGCAATATTGGAGACAATGAAACCGATGGCCTTCACGGTCTTGGGAACAAACACTATTAGGTGTTATAGCACTCCACCGACGTGATTGGACTACATGGTCTGATATTTGAAAGTTGGGCCTATCTCTGCCGACCCATCTATAAGTACTCACTAGGTCTGACACCATCCAATCACCAACAGTTCCAGGGGTTATAAATGTCCGTGCAACTGAAGAGAAAAAGTAGGCCGAACCTAGAGGGCATTATCCCTCTCTTCCTTCCTCCCTCTAGCTCTGACCACCGTATTGACAGCGGCTCTTCGTCCCATATCTGTAGGGGGTGAATGGCCTAAAATTGCCTCGATCTTCCTCTCTACTTCCTTTATCTGGTGTCTCATCTTTTAGGCATCAACAGAGCAATTATGACTTGATGTTGAGAAGTGGCCGAAATTCAACGTGAGAATGGGCAGCAGAAGGAAACCCTAAGAAATATCCGTGGGGCAGGTGGTTTAAAGTATGGAGTATCACTGTAGGGTGAGTCCACACACAAATAGATAGATGGGCAGTAAGTTAGAGGAGGGCTGCAACACGCCTACACCCCAAGAGCTGTGATTCCAACGAATGACAGCCTCTATTTTAACCACAAGAAGGGGTTGCTTTGCTTTAGCATTGCCTTTTCCCCATCCTTCCTTTTGGGCATTTTTGATTCGATGAAAAGGTGGAATGGGTGCCGAGTGATCGACAGTCATGCGCCCTCGATGCCTTTGGTAGTGGAGGGAAGAATAAAACCATTTGGTTGCTCAAATTACTAGTCATTTGGGAGCAGCAATTTTGTCGGGAATGTTATGTCACCCCTTAAGAAATCTCCTTTGATTAGACCCCCATTGGACGTTATCTTGTATACTTACACTAGGACACCATTTAGCATGCCCACCATTACTCTTCATATTTTCAAGGCTGTAATCGAAAATTATGTTATACTAGAATTTGGTTTTGAAAAAATATTTAACTTTAATTTGGTTTTTTTCTTCCATTTTTAATAGTTTTAGTTATCGAATTCAAAAATTTTAATATTCGATTCGAACAACTCACATACCTAGTTGAATGTATAATCAGCATTGTTGCTGGTTCCCAACATGGATTGTAAAGAGTTTCGGTAAATTTTTATTTAATTAGAGCATAGTTTTTTTAAAGGGTTAATATATTTTTTGGTACCTAAATTTAATTTTAAGGTTTAATTTGGTACTTGAATTTTTATCTTTTGGGTCTAATTAGGTACATGAACATATCTTTTCATTTCAAATTGGTTAAAATTCTTAAGTTCCATTTTGAACCAAAAAATTAAATTTATTTGTCAATTAGCATAGGCGACTCAAAGATTTAGGAGACTCTGTGCAATTTATTAAAATCAGACATTCAAATTAAGAAATTTAAAATGTTTGTTGACTTTTTGTGAGCGTGGTAAGTTGACTTTTAAATAAAAAAATAAGTATAACATGATTTAAAATTTTCTTATAAGTATTTAACTTAACTCATTTTGGACATCTTTTTTTTCTGAATCTTGTGTGGCCGTTCTTATTGCACATGTTTAAAACTACTCGTGCCAATTAGAATCAAGAAGTCAAATCCAGGTACCTAATTGAAGGAAAATTTAGGTATGAAATTAAACCTTGAACCAAGTTAAAGTATCAAAATATATATACCCTTACCAATAGAGGCTGGTTCAAGTGGCAAGCAGCTTGACATCGCTTAAGCATGTCTCGAGTTCGAGGGTTTGTGTATGCAGAAAATCTTTACTGGGAAACCCACCCACCAAAACAATGTGTGTTATGCGGATCTATCTGGATTAGTTAGGGCAAATGAGAACCAGGAGGCGAACCAAGAAATACATATATACCCTTTTTTAAAATTTAACAACCTAATAAATTTAAGATTCAAAATTCAATATTCAATAAAATATAATTTTTTGGTGCACTGAAATTTTTTGCATAAATAAGAATAAAATCATGAAAAATATACTTTAAATAAATTTAAAAAATAAAAAAATTAATAATTGAGATACTTATCATCGTTTTAATGCCATTACTAAAAAAATGTATTTCACGATCGGCCCAGCTGCTAGTAATCTTTCAATAAATGTATTTGTCATTTCATTGGTCATAAGTACTTAGTATAAGTAGAAAACGAATTCAATTTGACTATTTTTATTTATTATATGACTATTTTTCTAACAATTTGATTGTTGGATTTAGTAACATAATTTTAATCTTGTAAAATTTTAATGTATAGTCTTTTATATCAAATAAAATAATTATAAATTTTTAATTTATTTAAAAAAATAATATATACGATCTTTGTGTATAAAATATGAAAAATATTATTATTAGACTGACTCAAACGAGAAGTGTGTATATGAAAAGAAGTTTAGTTTGACAACCCTAATCAACATTTTACAGAAGAGAAGATGAAATAATTGGCTTGAAGTGCTCCAGACATTTCTTAGAAATCCTCCAAAAGTATATTCTTTATCAAAATGCAGATTGGTTTGCACTTACGAATTAACTGTTTATATCTTAAGAATTTATGCGAAACTTTTAAGAAAGTATTGTGACATTTGTTGCAAAATTTTAGTAATATGTATGAACATAAACAAGAGAATTTTATTCTAAGAGACCCGAGTTCAATCGCTCAGTCTACAAGATGCGTGTGCATTGTCAAAGGGTTGAGAATATGCATGAACAAATACTACCTTGAAAAAAAAATAATATTACTAAGAACCCAATAAGTGGTTTCAATGAAAACGATGATAATATTCATCCTATGAGACATAAGTTCGAGCAACGTTGTCTGCAAAGTGTGTGTGCGTTATTAAAGGGTTAAAGAAATATGAATAGATGCTGCTTTCTATTCACCCCTATGTGTATTAAAAAAATTACATTAATAAAGATGAATTTTACTCTAATCATATAGATAATATATATTCATAACCAAGGGGATATAGGTGCCTTTATCTTGGTTATTTTTCCCAGAAGAGTATGAACAAAGCATATAAAAAAACAAGGCTGAAAATTTGCATGAAGGAATATAGGCTTTTAATAGATTTCAAGCTTAGGTTGCTGGGAAGAATAACTTTTTTTCTCTTGATAATTTGATATAATTATGAATATTGTATGGGATTAGACTTAAAAAAATAAAAATATTGTCGCCTTATTATTGGGATGCTTCTAGGGATGAACATTTTACTCGACCCGGTCTGATCTGATCGGATTTTTTAATAAAAAAAATTAGATTTATATTGGTCAGGTTGAATTCGGATTTAGGGTGAAAAATATTTGACCCGACCCGAGACTAATTATGTAATTTTTTCTTAAATTTTTAGGGATATTTATAATAATACACCCTCTTTATATATTTTTTTTATAATTAGGTCTTTAAAATTGAATTTTTATTTACAATTTAGTCCTTATAGTTATTATTTTTTACAATTAAGTCCCCTAAAATTATTTTTTTACAACTAGGTCCCTAAAATTATTTTTTCTATAGGTCGGGTAGTGTCGGGTCAGGGTCAGATTTAGAGTATTTATTTTCGGGTCGAGTTAGATTTTTTTAAAAAATACGTTCGGTTCGGTTCAGGTTTAATTTATTTATTTTCGGGTTGGGTTCGAATGGGCCAAAACCCCAACCCGACCCGACCCATGTCCATCTCTATGACGCTTCATGCCTTTTATATGTTTTATCCTTTTTAAAAAAAAGTGTAAATTAATAGTAAAATACAAAAAGTAATTGTAAACACTTTTGAAAATGATTGAAAATAAATTTATTTTAGCAATCAACGTACGAATCTTTTACTAAGATATTTTTTTTGTAAAGAGTTGTGCTGATTTAGAACAAGGCAGCTAGTACCATGCCGATATTAATATTTCTTTTGAATAGACCGTTATTAATCTTTTTGTGTGTGTATAGTTTCGGAATTTATAAATATTTTAAAAAAAATACTCATTGATTATATATTTAATATTGGGTAAAACTTTGATATACAGGCTGTGTAAAATTAATTTTACACAAGCCTGTGTATTTACACTATAAAAACTCAAATCCTAAATTCATAACCTTAACCCTAAAAAACTAACTCGAAACCTTAAGCCCTATACACTAAATTCTAAACGCTAACCTTAAATTCTAAACCCTACAACTTGAATCCTAAACTAAAACCCTAACCCCTAAAACTAAAAGGCACGTGTAAACTAAAGCTTACACGGCCTGTATATCAAAGTTTTTTCTTTAATATTATGTATTATTGGCATGATTATAGTTTCTACGAGTGAATGCATCATATTAAAAATAGGCAATTAATAAATATTTTATATAGATAACTTTCTATAAAATATTGTGTTAAAGTATTTAAACTATACTTTTATTTTATTAAAGTAGGTGCATAATAAGAGGCGAAGCAAGGATAGAATATTGGTATGGGTCAAAATATTGAATTTAAAAATGCAAGGTTTTATTATTTATTTAAACTCAAAATTCATGGGTAATGCCTAATTTGTCTAATATTTAAAGTTATAAGGACCTAAATTGTTATTGGACCAAAAATTTTGAGGATACATGCTCATTCTTCTTTAGTTCAACCTAGAGGTGTAAATGAACAGAACGTTCAACCGATTGTTAGTGAATCGTTCGTATAATGTTCGTTATTAAGCTAAATAAACGAGTATGAACAAATTTTTATGTCTTTTAATAAACGAACAAAGACGAACATAAGTGTATTCCCTTCGTTTATGTTCACGAACAAGCTCGTTTATAAGCTCATTTATTTGGTTTCTCTTTTCCTTTTATTTTTTTACATTTTAAATATTAGTTGATGTATGGACTAAATTGAACACATGGTGAATTTTTAAGTTCAAACTGTGAAGCCTGACGAGCTTAAAGACTAGTGGTGTAATTCTACCATTGTGGCGAATATATAAATGAACATGTCAGCGGTCATATAAATGAACATGTTCGCGAATATTACACGGATATGCACACGAATGTTAAACAAACTTGTTTGTGAACGTTAAACAAACGAATACGAACACTATTAAAAATAAATAAACGAACGCAAACATGATATTAAAAATTTAAATAAACCGAACATGAACACCTTCAAATATAAATAAACGAACACGAACAAAACCTTATTCGTTCAAGCTCGGTTCATTTACACCCTAATTCAACCCCTACTTGATTATATATTTAATAAATTCTTATATTTTTTAATTTGAATAATTATTTTTTATAGAGATTAAATTAATATTAAACCAAAACTATCAAATAATTAAATTTTATAGCAGGGGCCGAGGCTCTTGAGCATCAAGAAAGCTCCGCTTTCATTTTGTTAATATTTTAAGGTCAATCCGTCAACGATCGTTAGAAAATTTTCATAAACTAGTAATTACGTGATACGTAGTCTATATCTTAATTTCATTTAATTTATAAAAAATCATAAACTTTAAAAAAAAAAACCAAAACTTCCATTTTCTTAACCCAAAATCACCGTTCCTCTTTCACGTAAGTCGATGCCCTTCCCACCCATTGTTTGTACCACAGTTGCACCACCAACAACATCAAAATCGAACAATGAATGATCAACTGAGAAAAAAAGAGGGCGATCGATGATAAGGGGTAGGGGCGTTCATTTTCGAATCCGATCCGATTTAAAAATTTGGATATCTAAAATTTTGAATCGGTAAAATAATAATTCATATTCGATCCAAAAAATCGAATATTCAAATATTTGTGTTGAATATTCGGATATCCAATTATCCGAATATATAATTTGATTTAGCATTATTTCGGATTTGGCAGTCATATTTATGAAATTTTCATAATTTCGAATATAACAAGCAACAGATTGGTAAATTTAACAAGATTCACATATATAAAAATTTTGATTTTTTGAATTTTTGAATATAACAAGTATCAAATTACTAAATATAACAATATTCATATTCATGGAAATTTGATATTTCAAAATTTAAAACTTAAAATATTGTGATCCGTATCTAATCCAAAAAATTAAAAATCGGATCAGATATTCGATCCGAAAATAAAAATCAGATCGAATATTCAAGAATTAACATACCATATCAGACGGGATGTCCTAACTAATGGTTGAAAATATGATATAAGCGAAAGATTTTCACCGTAGAAAGAGAGCCCAACAAAGAGGGATAATTCATGATTCTATCTTAATCGGCCAGAAGGGATGAATCATCAGTCACCCTAGACCACCACTTCATCTATTGTACATCAACCTAGCTAAAATTTATAATGAAATTAGTGATTCCATAAACTTAATACTTATTTTGTACTTATACTATAGTAAAGTGTTTATTTTGGTTCTCTTATAATTATTTTTTACTAGTTTGACCCCTTGCTTTTATTTATTATTGTGTTAAAATTTTTAAAAATATATATATCATGAAATTCTATATAAGAAGTTGAATTTTACAATTTTATTTATTCATATTATACTTTTTGAAAATTTAATTGTGAAAATAAAAAAAAACATAAAAATCTAAAATTCATTTAAAAATATAAAAATAGAAAACCTAAAATATCTATTTTTTAGAATTTTCTAATATTTCTACTTTTTAAGAATTTTTTATTGTAATAATTTTATGATTTTTGAATTTCTAAAAAGAAATCAAGCATAAGTAAAATTTTGAAGAAATTATAATTTCTAAAAACAAAGTATGAATATTTGAGTTTTTAAAGTTCATTTTATATTTTTATATTTTTTAATTTATACTATGTTTTAGGATATTTATACTATGTTTAGCAATAAGCTGGTAGCTGATTGCATTAGCTGATTTGACTAGCGGGTTATATTAGCTGATTATGTAAAAGTGTTTGGTAAAATTAACTGATAGTTGTTTGATTATTTAAACAAGCGAAATAACATATAAAGATATGATTCTATTCGATACTTGTTTGAATAGTTTATTAGTTATCAATATTTTATATTTTAATTAGATTATAAAAAATATTTTTTTAATATAACATTACTAAACATAATTGAAGGATCTATATATTAGTTTAATATTTATATAACTGTTTTTAATACAATTAGTTAACTATTAAATTTAAATACAAATACAATGTGTGAGAATAAAAAGGAAAAAAGTAAAAAAAAAAATATTTACAAATGTCACAATGTAAATATGTGAAAGTAAAGAATTAAAATAAAAAATGTTAAATTTAGGTTATTTGTAGATTTTTTTATAATTATTAAGGGTAATTATAACTCCTATGTTAAAAGTTTTAATTTCAAAAAGTTCATGTTAGCAGCTTTTTTAAAAGTAAGAGTTTCACCACAATCCTCTATTTCAACTCATTATTCACCAAACATCTAAATTAACGAATTTAACATCAAACTTCTAATATTAACTTAAACCTCTAATTTTTTTACTCAAATAGCTATTTACCAAACAATACTTTGATTTTTTAATGTTTTATCGTGGCAGATGGTCATTAAACAATTTAATTTTTTTTTTCATGAGAGACGTGAGAGGGAACATTATAACGGAATAAAAAGTCAAGATGTCAAACAAATAAAGACTTAACGATTTAAAAATTCGTTGAATTTTAAAAAAAAAATTAATTAAGACCGTGTATTTTATTTTGTACTCAATTAAGCTTTTTGATCAATTTTGACCATTAAATCTTAATAATTTTTTGTATCTGTTGGTACATAACATCGTGTCACAGTGTTTCAACTTGACATTTTCAGAAATTTTATTTTGTTTAAAAAATTCTTCAAAAGTTTTAAAAATTATAAAAAAAACTTATAAAATTTATAAAAAAAATATCTTTTGAAAAAATTGTAAATGCAAAATGCTAGAACTATAGTATATCATGTGCTAGTAGTATCTAGAGAAAAAAGTCCAGATTTAATGGCCAAAATTGGTTTAAGCTCTTAATTGGATGCAAAAAAATTCAGGGCTTAATTTTTTCGCAAAAGTTCAAGGCTTCTTACTAGAGATGAGCATTTCACCCGGACTCGACGGGTTCCAACCTGACCTGACCCGATTGGGTCGGGTTTTTGTAAAAAAAAAAGTTGGGTTTAGGTCGGGTAGAATTTTTATTAAGGGTGAGATCGGGTTGGATTCGTGTTTAGGGTAAAAAATCGACCCGAGATTAACAGTGTAATTTTTTTCTATACTTTTTAGGAATATTTTGTAATAATACCCCTTCATTATATATTTTTTATAATTATGTCCTTAAAATTGATTTTTTCACATTTAGGTTTCTAAAATTAATTTTTTTACAATTAGACCCCTAAAATTAATTTATTTTATAATTAAGTCATTGAAATTGAAATTTTTATAGATGGGGTCAGGTTCGGGTTGAGGTATATAATTTTTTAGTTGAGTTCGAGGTTAGGGTAATTATTTTCAGGTCAGATTCGAGTTAACCGAAAACCCGACCCGACCCGACCCGACCCAACCTATGCCCATCCCTACTTCTTATACCTTTAAGCCATAAATAAATAAAATAAAAACAAAGACCAAACTAATAATGTCACTGTAATACAGAGTGTAAAGCAATTATTAAGTCATTCCATAAATTGGACCACAACTCCTAGTATTATAGTTGTAGATACACCACACATAATATTCATTTTATTTTATTTTTAAAACTGCTCACTTTTAACATTATTATAATTATGTAATTATCTTGTTCATGATAAATATTTACAAGAAAAGTCATGTTGTCTATACTATTTTATTTTAGTACTTAAACATATTAATATTAGTGTGTTTCAATATATCATTTTAAAGTATACAAACTTTTCCATTTCAGTACCTAAAGTATTTTTTGGTTAAAATAAGTACCTAAAGTATAGTTTTTAATCAAAAAATGTACTAAAGTATTTTTTTCATCAACATATTGCTTTAAGTTTTTCCCCCCAAAATATGGTACTAGCCAAAATAATTCCCAAAATATAGCAGTTGCTATAGTAATTTTAAAGATGGATTCAGCTGAATCTGACTTTGAATAGTAAACATATTTTTCAGATTAAAAATATTAAAGTCAGAGCCAAGAGAATCCGACTTTGAACTGTGTTTTACACTGAAGTGAGTGCCTCCTGGTGTCATCTTTGATTTTTTTATTCAAAATATTGAAGTTACTATTCAAAGTCGAAATCAGCTGAATCTGTCTTTTAAGTTATTGTAGAAACAACAATATTTCCGGAAATAATTTGGGTGTTGCCATATTTGAGGAAAAAATATTGACAATATTTAAGTAAAAAAATCCATATTTTTTTCATCTAGGTTCCTAAAAGTTGACATGTGAAATTGATTAAAAAATACATTATGTACCTATTTTGACAAAAATATATACTTTAAGTACCTATTTTGACAAAAAAAATGTATTATAAGTACTTATTTTGACTAAAAATATTTTAAGTACCTAAATAAAAAATTTATATACATTAAATATTTAATTGTGATATAAGCCTTTATAAAATCAAAATGAAAAGAAAAAGAATTAAAATTATAAATTAAAACACGCTCAAACGATAAAATTAGACAATTTTAACCTAAAAAAATTCAAATGATTGTTTGATTGTTTAAGACAAAGTACTATTATTTTTAAACATTTCCTACTTAGGTAAAGGGTGAGAAAATATGTTTCTAATAGATACTGAACTCACAATCTAGAAGGAGATGAGAGATGTTAACTAGGTGACTTACAACTACATTAAAACTTTGTTGACTCAGATAAAATATTAAAACGTGAATTAATTTAATGTTTTTATTGGATAATTTTATCGTCAGATTTCAACCTATAAATATCAACACTTTAACTCATTTTTAGGGGTGTTCAAATTCGAGTACATGCGGTGTCAAGTACCCGATTTCCTGGATAACATATTTGTCGGAATGTGACTATCGAGTACCCATAAAACTTGAGTACCCAAAAAATTAGGTATCGGGTACTCAGTTAGCATTTTTTAATTTTTTTAAATCTATTTTTTTAAAAAAAAGTACATAGAAAACGCATAAATTTTAAAAGTTCATAATATATAATCCAAAAGCAAAAATTATTGATTTGAAGTTAGTTTGAAGGGGGAAATATTTGGATATATATACATATTAAAGTTGATCACCAAAAGAATGTATTAGAAATATTAATCTCGATCTCGATTTTTTTCCTTCGAATCTCATATTGACAAATTAATGCAATTTTTTTAAAACTTAAAAGTACATAATACAAACATAGAAATAATTTAAGGATTTAAATTTAGTTTTAGGCTAAAATATTAAGAAACTAAAATAAAAATATAATTTAAAATTAAAAATATATATTAAAAGTATCGAGTTGGGTACTTGATTACAAAAAATTTTCGACATAGACCCAACTGACTACCTGAAAAAAATCAGAGTTGAGTAATTTTTTTTAAAAAAAAAATACTTTTTGAAGGTTCAGGTCGATGGGTCAACAGAATGGGTCACCCAAGTCAAATATTTTTGAACATCCATGCTCATTTCAACTTATTCCAGCAAAATATATCTTCTCACAAAACAGTTTCTAAATTTTTCGCTTTTAACTTTGTCTTTTTAGCTTTTTCGAGTTTAGATTATCTAAGAAGAGTAATATCAACATTGTCCATTTCAGTTTTTGGGTGTACAATTTATTTGGTAAATTGTATTAACCTTGGGGTGTCATCTAGTCCACCGGTTACATAAATCAAGACAAATTTACTTCTAATACAATAATTTACCATAACACAATAAACATTCTCATTCGTTTGATTGTTTGTTTTAGTTTATCTTGTCATGCCAACATTTCGTTTTGTAGTAATCTTCCAACAATATCTTTTTAATTTTAATTTTAATTTTAAATTGGCATAATGCCTAAATCTGCCCCTAAAATTTAATTTTTTTTTATTATTTTAGCCCTTATTCTTTTTTTGAAGTATTTTAAACCTCAATATTTTATTTTTATGCAAAAAGACCATTCGTTAGATGAAAATCATCAGTTCACCAACGATTAATATGTTTTATTGAAATGACTTGCCATAGCATATTTTTGAAAAACTAATTATATTTTATGAAATTAATCTCAATCAATTAGGTGATGATCTGTTTCGGTCTTCTATTAGTGTAAAATATAAGGTTTTGAATTTTGTCTTTAAGGTGGATCGAACCAAGGTACGTGAAGTGAAAAATCCACTGCATATCCATTAAGCCAAAGTATTTTATTAGTTCAAATTTCTTAGATGTTTTATATAACCATTATGACTTTGTTTCTTCTTTTTTTTTTTTTTGAAAAGAAATACGAGCCTCGTTAAAAACCATTGTAATTTAAGATCGAAAGGTCCAACCTCGAGATCGATAGGGAAAAAGAGTACCCTGTCAAACCTCGCTTGATTATCATATAATAATTATAACTCGATCAATTCCTAGAATTTAGTAAATTACATAACAAAGAACATGAACAATCACCATTCCAAACAAAGTATCAATCGGTTTCAAACATATAAATGAATTTACGCTACTTAGCAATGGAAGCAGCTAAATTGAAAAGTTTTTTTTTTTTTTTTTTGACAATAAAGGAAATTCATAGATTCGAAAGGATTATAACAAGATCCTCAGGCCAGGAGGAACAGACTGAGGCCAATCAAAAGGACAAGAAAAGGTCCTAAAAACTTTGGCTACCCAATCAGCAGCTCTATTACATGATCGAGGGATAAAAACAAGATCATAAGAAGGTATTTGAGACAATAAGAACAGAATATCCTTTTCATTGGCAGCTGAGTCCCAAGCATCAAGGGTTTTTGAATTCACCCGGTTAACCAAACCGAGACAATCAAATTCGAAAATGACCTTACCGAAACCTTCTTGAAGGGCAAGAAGAGTACCCATACGAAGCGCAGTCGCTTCAGCAGTCGAAGCAGAGGAGGAGAAGTTGGCGGAACACCCTCCAACGATGGAACCGAAAGAATCGCGTACAATAGCTGCTCCTGCAGAACAACCTGTCGCTTTGTCAAAAAAAAAAAAACAGCATCACAGTTAATTTTAATACATCCATCTTTCGGTGGGATCCAATCATGCATAGTCTCCACAGGGGAAGGATTAGACGAAGAAACACTTTGATTAGCCTTGACGAATTCAACAAAAGCAGATTCAGCATGTTGCCACACTTCAGTGAGGGATTCTGAAGAACCTGAAAACACAAAATGATTCCTAGACTTCCTGAGAGACCAAAGCAAAAAGGCAATCAAACCACACCCTTCTTTGAAATCTCCGTGAACCATGAGATTCATGATTTTGACCCACCATTTTTTGAAACCTAGGAAGCCAATCTTCGACGAGGAATAATTAAACCCAGAAGCCCTTTAAATAGCTTGCGCAAAGGGACAAAAAAAGATCAGATGCTCAATGCTCTCATTACCATTTGCACATCGAGGGCATTTAAGACATGAGGAAAAAGCCCCATGAAACCTGTTAAACAAATTTCTCTTGGTCGAGAGAATGTTATGACAAAGTTTCCAAAGAAAATATCAAATTTACGTTGAGGCCCCAAATGGATCGCCACATTTGACGATTCGGAGATGGATCATCACTTCCACTCAGTTGATCAGGATTGATAAAGGATTGAGCAAGGAAATAATAACCAGATTTGACAGAGTATTTCCCATTTTTTGTTCTCAGCCATATGAGCATATCGTTCACCATCGGACCGTCAATTGGGATTGAAAAAATGGCTTTCATTTTTGGCTGGAAAAATAGATGAGCAATCTTTTGAACATCCCACTGTCTCATTTCAACATGCATGAAGTGAGAGACAATACGTTCTCTAAACCCGAGAGGTTGAGGAGAAGGCACAAAAAAGTCTGAAAGATTTGGAATCTATTTGTCCTTTCAACTCATAACTCTTCTATCATTATCGATTCTCCAAAAAGAACCTTTGGCAATAGTCTTTAGACCTTCTCTAATACCAATCCAAGCCCACGAAGGGTTATGGTTCTCAAGGGCCGCAAGAATATCTTTATTGGGGAAATAGATAACTCAAAGGATTTTGGCCAAGAAAGTCTCAAGATTCTAGACCAGTCTCCAAGCAACCTTAGCGATGAGCGCCTGGTTGAAAATTCTTAGATCTCTAAAACCCATACCCCCTTTATCCTTTGGCAAGCACAGTTTTTTCCATTGATTCAATGAACACCCCTATTTTTCTCATTTGAATTATTCCATCAGAACTTACCAATGATTGAGCAAAGCTCATCACAAAAAGAGACCGACAATAAGAAGCATTGCATAACATATGATGGAATAGCTTGTGCAACAGCTTTGATTATAGTTTCTTTACATGCTTGTGATAGAAACTTAGCCTTCCACCTTTTTAACTTATTTCGAACTCTATCCCATATGAAATTCAGGGCTTCTTTTTTGCTACAACCCTAGATATATGGCAAACCCAAGTATTTACTGTCCTCGTCCATAATGCCAAAACCCAAAACATTAGTCAGTTGGACTTTCTGAGAAAGACTAATGTTTTGGGAGAAGAAAACCAAGGATTTGCAAAAGTTAACAGTTTGCCCCATTACTCTCTAAAACTTATTTAAGACCTCCAGAATAACAGCACAGTTATACTCATTAGCTTTGGTAAAAAGGATGCAATCGTCAGCAATTATCAAATGACTGAGCACTGGACACCGTCTTTTGATCTTAAACCCCTCAAAAGATTGATCGGCCACTTCTCTTTCGATCATCCAAGAAAGAATATTGGATATGATAAGAAATAAGAAAGGGGAAAGAGGATCACCCTGTCATAAGCCTCTACTTAGAATAAACTTATCACGTGTTTCCCCGTTAATGACAAGGACAAAAGAAAAGGTGGTAACACAATGCAAAACTCTCGACACCTACCACTTATTGAATCCCATTTTTTCCATGACAAGTTTAAGCACGTCCCAGTCTACTTTACTGTAAGCTTTTTTCATATCAATCTTTAAGGCCATAATCCCCGAGGATCCCCTTTTTTATCCTTTTATTAGCATGGAAAGCTTCATGAGCAATGATAATATTATCATGAATAAGTCTTCCATTCACAAAAGCTGATTGCAAATGAGGGATGAGGCTCGACAGAAAGCCCTTGAGTCGAGATGCCATAATCTCTGTGATGACCTTTTAAGGAGAAGTTGCACAAGCCAATAGGTCTAAAGTGATGCACTTCAGACGGATTTTTCTTTTTTGGAATCAACACAATACTGGTCTTGTTGATTGCCTAATCAAATCTACCATGTTGGAAGAAGTGAGTCACCATATTCACAAGGTCAGTCTTAATAGAGTCCCAAAATGAGTGGTAAAAAACTCCTGGAAAGCCATCCGGGCCTGGAACTTTTAACGAACCCATACTAAAGACTGCTTCCTTAATTTCCTCATTCGTAACATCCTTGCACAGCATTTCATTCATGTCCTGATTCACAAGATGAGGGAAAACCTATGAAAGACAATTAAGGTCGATTGTTGCATCTTTAGAAAAGACACTTTGAAAGTAACCTTGAAGATAAGAGGTAATAGCTGAATCATCTTCAATCCACTCCCCATTAGCACCCTTTAGATGGCATATTACATTCGATCTTCTATTTTGAACAGTTATAGTATGGAAGAATTTAGTATTCTGATCTCTCAATTTAAGCCAATCAATTCTAGCTTTCTGATGCCAATGTCGTTCTTTGCTCTTCCATAACTTATTGACCTCCTTCTTTATCCCTTTAACTTTAGCCATCTTTTGTGCCGTTAAGAGATAGTCTTGAAAGATTTTTATCCTTTTGAGAAGATCATCAACAAACTTCTTTGGATTGTCGAATTTCCTTTTGCTCCACTTGATAAGTCTTGATCTTGTTCTATTGAGCTTTTTCCCAAAGACTTTGCCACCACCATTAGAATCTGAAAGGTCCCATTCCTTGTTAACGTTTAGGTGACATTCTTCTTCAAGTAACCATTGGATTCAAATTTAAACTCTTTCTTGCCTGACTTGCATAGTCCATCAAGGAGCAAGAATAAGGGGGTATGGTCAAAAGCCGTCGCCACCTCAGAGATTCTAATCGCTTTAGGAAAAGTGTTACTCCATTCGATGGAAGCTAAGGTCCTATCGAGCTTTTCAAAAATTGTATTTTCATCGCTCCTATGGTTAGACCACATATAGTTGCTCCCTTTGATTGGGAGTTCCACTGATCCTTCTCGATCAAGGAAATCAAAGAAGTACTTGGCTTGAGCCGGAACGAAAGGAGCACCCCCCAAGTTTCTCTTCTGGTCTAGCAACAATATTTGAGTCACCCACAATAAACCATTTCTCAAAAGAATTTCAACAAAGAGATAAAAGAGATTCCTAGAAGTTAGCCTTTTCCTCTATATAGGGTGGCCCGTAGATGAAGGTACTGAACCATTCATCCTTCCCGTTAATGGAAACCTTAGTATCGATGAAAAATTTCCCTGATTGTAGAATTGAAATGGGGGAATCTTCCTTCCGCCAAAGAGCCAGTCCTCCTGCAATATCCTCAGGGTCTTTATAGAAAGCAGAGCCAAATTTCATTTTCATCTGTATCTTTTCTATATATCACTTTTTTCTATTTAGTCTTGCTTAGAAAGACTATGGCTGGTTTGAACTTGTTGCCCTTACAGTATCCTTGTTACCCAGACCTTGGATGTTTCAGGACATGAGAGCCATAGACAAACAGAAACCAACTTTTCGTATAGAAGCACACCGAGACCAGAACCTGCTGTACCAAACAAAACCCGACCACACAACCGAGGAGAAAAGTCGACCACAAGGAAAAATGAAAGAGGATTTCATCAATCAAACAAAGTGGTTTAATTTTAAATACAATCATTAACAATAAACAATTAGTGATCAATTGCAACAAAATCCCAATTTTTTGTTTAGAATCTGTAAAAAAAAAGAAAGTAAAACCTGCAGTTTTATGAATGCCGCTGATTTGGTGGGTTCTGTTCCGGAGAAGGTTGTTCAAGAGCTTTAAATTCTTGAAATTTTTTTCAAGAAATGGTTTGAATCCGAGCTATAGGGTCAAGTACCCGAATGCTAAGGATCCGATTACGACTACAGTTAATCTCACCGCGTTGGTACATAACGAATGACTAGTTTAGCATTGTTTTTAATTAAAATATTTTATGTACCGTGGTAAATTACTATCTTAAAAGTAAATTTATCTTATTAACAAAATTCATCAAAATCAAAATAAGAAACAGACAATATTGGTATAATTCTTCTTGGATAATCGGAACTAGAAAAAAATTAATTAACGTTTTAATACTCTCTGTAGCAATAAAAAATCATTTTAAATTAAATGTGAGAATGGTTTAGAAGACTACGGTTAAAAGCAATAACAGTTGAATTTAACAACCGAATTAAAAGAGATAATTAAACAGAACGTTTCCAAATTTATTCCTGGAACAGTGTTGTACTAATCAACAAATAATCGGCCACGTAAAATATGTCTGAAAAGTTTTAAATTCGAGTGCCGTGGTAAATCACTATCTTAAAAGAGGAATAATTCTTTCACAATTAAAAAAAATACAATGAAAACTTTATAAATCAACACTAACACAAGTTAAACTGATTGGGTGATAACGCGCACGTGCAAGAGCCTTATAATTCAACCATTCAACAAGGAGGGAAAAGAAATGCTCTTAATATGCCCGTGCAGAGACACTTTCCTACTCGATGTGGAATTTACACGCATTCCGATTCTTTGCATTATCAACGAAAGGCAAGAAGTGTCTTACCCACCCCACATTTATAAATTCTCTTACTCTCCACCCTTAAACATATCAATCAATTAAAAAAAACCCTCTTCTTGTGAAATTTTCTAGGAATAATAACGAGATGGCGCGGGATTTTGGCCGTCTCGACCTTGATCATAAATTTAGTCATCTTAATTCGACCCTGGTTTTATTATAACGTA
This sequence comes from Hibiscus mutabilis, assembly GCA_019671005.1. Classification (NCBI taxonomy): domain Eukaryota; kingdom Viridiplantae; phylum Streptophyta; class Magnoliopsida; order Malvales; family Malvaceae; genus Hibiscus; species Hibiscus mutabilis. Next base: position 15,355,519 of record CM033719.1, read on the forward strand.
TCCCGACTTGAAATAATAGAAGCGTAATCTGACCTAAATATAATGTATAAAAATAATTATAAAATAATAAAATGGTATTTTAGTAAATATATTTGGTCGGGAATCATCTAAAGTCGACCCTAACCTGAGCCTGAATTTTTTTTTAAAAAAATCCAACCCCCACTCGCACCGATCTCTGATTAAAAAGGTTAAAGTTCACAAATGATCACTAAAATATGTCTCAATGTTCATTTTGGTCACCAAACTTTAAATATATAAAATGGTCATTAAACTATCTATTTTGTTACAAAATGGTCACTGATCCCCTAACCATAGCTAAATCGGGTGACATGGCAGTTTGGAAAAATGTTTAATAGCACAATTAGTCCTCTATATTTATACATTCGATTAATTTGGTCAAAATAAAAAAAACAATATATTTAGGCTCATTATTTACAAACTCCATCTATTTACTCCTATTTTTATTAGATATAATTTAATATTTTTTATTTAATATTTTTGTTTTTACTTAATATTTAATATTCTTATTTTTAATAATTAATATTTTTTATTTAAATAAATTATTCAGTTATTTCTAATAAAAACATGACTAAATTGAAAGAATTTGTAAATGATGGGCCTAAATTTATTGTTTTTTTCGAATATGACCTAATTAATTGAATTTGTTAGTACCTACGAATACTCACCGCCACGTGTTAAGACCAGACGGCCCATGGCGAATGAACGATACCGCGAACAACATAACATAAAGGACATCTGACGATCAACATGATTGATCATTGTGGACCGCAATGCATGTGATCGCCCGCGAACTATACGATGCCCTTCGTAAACCTATGATGGAGAAGCAAAGCTACAAACAACATCGTATCCGGCGATCACGTAACTACGCACGTGATCTCCACGGACGAAATAGCAAACTGAAGATGTTAAGTCATAGCTAGTCCAATCAAAATGCCACAACAACCCGATCATGACACCTGTCCAAGTAGTTATAAAAGAAGGCATGCAGCAGGAGAAAGGGGAACACAATCAAAGACATCATTGTCCACTAAACAGTAGTAATATATGAACTCTGACTCAGAATGACCATCCAGACCACCGTCTCTAACTCTTGTTCACTTTGGCAATCAACAATTGGTGTGGCGAGCGTGGACCGAGCGCGTAACCTTTAGATTTTTCAGTGAGCTCGAGGATTCTGAAGAATGGGTGGTGATAACCAAGGCAACCCGGATGAGAAAATAGTAGAGAATAGTAGCCTGACAAATCAGCCGGTGGTAAAGACCACGCATCAACTACAGCAGTTTGAGCAGCGGAAAAAGTTCATACAGGACTAGGCTGAATGTCATAAAGTCGTAGAGTTGAAAAATGAGAGACTAATCAGGTAACTGCCCAAAAAAATAGAGGTAAAACGATTCGAGAGGAGCAAACCTTTCCCTAACAGGAGATCGGGGGGTAACTCCTTTAGGGGCTAGACAACAGAGGAGGCAAGCTAGATGGTATGGGGAATATACATATGTTAATCAGAACGTATAAGGAGTAGAATCAGTCAAGCTTTAAACGCAAGACGCATATACAGAAAGCAGCGTCACTCTTGGCAGAAGTGACAAAAAAGCCAAAACATGGAAAATCGTGACAAGTATTATTTTTAGAAAAAAAGAGAAGGACGACATCTTAGGTGAAGAAAACAATGACCCGATTGTCTTTACAATTGTGATAGGTGGGTTTACTGTGAAAAGAATTTTTTTGTGGAGTGCACGTTCACAGCTCAAGCAACTTCGTTCTCTGTAAATATCAGAATCGTAAAAAGGATCAATAGGCACAACAGCTTCTCCCTAGGATCGAAAGGGAACAAGCTACAAGCACCCAGCCCTGGACGTTACATGTCGATGGATCAGTAGCTATTAGTGGAGTAGGGGCAAGTGTACTGCTAAGCGCACCCAACGCAAGAGAAGAATGGCAGTATGTGCTCAGCTTTACGCCCACCCTATCCAATAATGCGGTAGAGTATAAAGCTTTGATAGCAGGTTTAGAGCTTGCGGCAAGGCTCAAGGTAAATTCACTATAGGTATTCACCAATTCCCAGTTGGTGGCTAAACAACTATAAGGTGAATATAAAGTTCACGATAAACACTCCTCAAATATCATCAAAAGGTGAAAGGTTACAACAAGTTCATATATTCTCATGCATCATATTATCTATAATTATTTTATTTTATCTCATATCCGGTAAAATTTTGTGGAACTAATCCTCTACAATTTAGGACTATTATGACAGTTTAGTTAGTACTCCATAACACAAATACCTAGAGGAGACAATGCTGGAGTATACGATTTTGCAAGATTAGCAACAACACTCAAAATCCAAAGGAGGGGCAAGTTATTGATGGAATGTCGAGAGTACCACTCTTTCACAGAAGAAAGCCAAGTATGTCAACTTGATACATGAAACACTTGGATGACTCCAATTATGGCATACATTTAAACGAGAAAGTTTCCCAGTAATACAACCAATGACTTAAATTAGTACGACTAGAAGCCCAGTACGCCTTTATCAACGACACTCTATATAAGAGAGGGTTTATGCAACTGCTTTTGCTATGCTTAAAACCTGAAGAGCCCAAGTTGGTGCTACAAGAAATCCATGAAGGAGTCTGCAGATACTATCCAGGTTCGCATTTCTTAGCCAAGAAAATAATTAGACAGGTTCGACAAACCGACCTATATTCGTTGCATCCCATTGTAGTTTCAAACACAAACACACAGTGGCATTCAGAGAGTCTTGCTCTCAAGATACCCTAAATACATCGTCTGTTGGTATTCCTCACCACAAATAGCTACGGTAGCCTTCCAAATATTATTTTCCATTGATAAAAATAACTCAGTCGCTAAATGACACTCCCCAAGATTTATAAAACAAAGTTTTCCTATGTTCCCCATCATTACATATATATTTTCTTTTCCTCCGCTCAAATCAAAATAAACAAAGTTGCAAAACAAAAGGGAACGAAAGAAAATCTGTATACAAAGAAGTTAGCAACTCCTAAGTCAGTTCACCACAACATACACTTAAAAGAGTCATATTTATAGTAAGAGAGTGGGAATACTAGAACAAGTCGTTTCGGTTCCCAATATGAAAAATATTAATATGAACATTTAATGTCCAGATCTTAAAATCTCGACCAGTAAATTAAGATCATGTAACTTTCAAACTTCTAATCAATAAATTCATGAATAGCAACATACACCTACCAAAGCCCATTAAAACATTCATTTTCTCATAATGGTTCTGCCTCGAATTGTCTAATCACTATAAAGAGCCAACACACATCAAGTCTAATACACGAATCTCAAAAACATAATTATAGACGAAAAGAACGCAACCAATGAAATACTAAAATTGGTCAGGACAAATTATATTAATAGCATGGGTTGCCCAAAACAAGTCAGAAAATCTCCACTATACAATCCCTTCAATCCCGAATGACAATTATCAAATAAACTAAAGACTACAAATAGCGGGGATGGTAAACAAGTAAAACGACAACCAGAAATGTCATACCCTGGGGGTAGAAACCCCACCATACATCGCATGCCAAATAACAAAGTTACTTTTTGCGAATCTATTTTCAAAAGAAGGAAAAACTTTTTTCCGACAATAGCACATAATAACCAAGAAAATACTAAATAAAGCATCATGAGCTACAAGGAAAATGACAGAGCAAATAGTTTCAGACTATATAGATAATCATAGTCCTTTTTGCAACTCGAACCTCAAGCCATATCAACGTCGTGGGTAGCTTTCAGTACTATAATATTATTCTTATGAGAATCTTTTAACTAAATTAGCCTCATTGTGAAATTTGAAAAGCTTTCATCTACTGCATTCCTTGACTGCACTAGCTCTTCCCTCAAGCCTTGAATTTTAATTTTTAAACTTTGTTCAGTAGCTTGGAGCATCTTCTTCTTAATTTTAAGAGTGCGATCGAACTCAGCTTTTTTTGTAAATCTCCTCACCTGCTGTCTATTGATAAGTGTTCAAAAGTACTATTTTTATTACCCTTTTTACTCATATTATTGTTAGACTTAAGCTCATATTAGTTGCATAATTAGTTATTCATGCATTAATTCATGTTTCTTTCCACCGTTGAGCTTGATTACATAACTAGGTGATTTTTGTGGAAAAAGATGCTGCTTTGGTGTGTTTTTGTGTGTGTGCAGGATCACTTGCCAAAGCAAGGCTAGTGCTAGTCGCCAGGGCAATGCATAAAGGAGACGCCGAGCTAGTTGCCAGGGCAATGCATGAAGGAGACGCTGAGCTAGTTGCCATGGCAATTGTCGACAAGAGCAAAGGTGATATGGTAGTCGAAATTGATGACTAAACAAGCCCAAGATGACGTGGAGCAAAGCCCAAACCCAAAGGAATTTGATTTCCATGCAGAGATTAAAGAAGAATTAAATTCCAAGAAGATAGGAGAAGTTCTAGTAGGAATACAATTATAATAAAGAATTATATTCTTTAAAGATAATTTAATTCCAACTTAAACTCCTCCTCAAAGAAGGACTTTGGCCTAGCCCTATAAATAAGAAGGAGATTTCGACAATCCAGAGGGAGAGCATTAGGGGAATTTTGACAACTCCATAGAGAGCAAGAGGAGAGGATTTTCGACAACTCCAAAGGGCAAGAAGGAAGAGATTTCGACAAGATAGCAAGGAGGGAGAGAGTTCGATTTTTTCTTCTTCTTTGCTTCCATTAGACTCATGGTTTGGGGATTATTCTTTGTATATCTTTTGAACCCAACCATGAACTAACTTAATTGGTTGGGGTTATTGTGTTTTGTTGTTGTGAGAAACAATTGGATTTTGTTTAGGTAATAAGAGTTTGCACTTTTCTATTCAAGGTTTACTCATTCTTGGCTTTTATTCTTGTTTATGAGTGAATTGGGAGAGGATCTCGTAACTTCATCTATTTATCTAATATCGGAGAGTTAGATTCAAGAAACGAATGAGTATGATCTTTATTCAATCTATTGATGGTGAAGATTAATCCGCTTAGGAATAAGTTAAGGATTTCAACGGCTAAGAGGAGCGCAAGATTGGTTGTTGTTCACCCTTGATTCACGCAGGATGTATTATCAAGGCATGCACAAGTAGCTAGAGTTTCGACTTAGGGATAAGAAGAAACCATTGAAGAACGCCTCACGCGAACCTTGAAGTTGCTGCCCGTAAGCCCCCAAGTAGTTGCCCAGCTAGTCGCCTGTGCAACCATCGATTAGTTGCCAAGGCAACCCCGCTGTGCAAGTTGCCACGGCAACTGAGTTGCCCTTGCACTCTTTTACCAAGACGATCCAATCGGCTATCACACCTCAACTCACGATAACCTGACCTATTCTCTATTTTTCTTTCATCTATTCTTTTAGTTTATTGCTTTTACTTTTCTCGTTAATTAAAACCTCTATTATCAATTGTGTTTTTATTTTCACAGTGCAGCAAAGTGGCCCAAACCAATCCCTGTGGAGACGATACTCGATACTCATATCACTTTATTACTTGCGATGTGTATACTTGCACATTTGCGTAGCACTTATTACGCGCAACAAGTTTTTGGCACCGTTGCCGGGGATTGGCAATTGGTGTTAGTTGTTTTTGTTATTGCATTTTTTTCTCTCTTAGTTTTACTAACTTTTCTTTTTGTTTGTTTTATAAAAAAAACAAAATTAGGTGCGCTACAAGTTAAGGGACATTAACATGTCGGGAAATAAAAGCCAATCTATTCGAGAGATGATGTTGGAAGATATGAATCAATCCAATCAAGAGTTTCTTGCACCCTTTGATGATTACCTATACCAACCGAGAAAAGCCCAAAGAACTTATACCATGGAAAAATCTTGTGCTATGTGTGGAGAACATCATGTGTTTGAAAATTGCCCTCACATTTTCGGTGCATATAACTACATGGAGGACCATAGAGGGAACCAGCAGTAAAATTCTTCATGGTATGGTCAAAAAGCTCAAAAAATTTTTTACCATAACAATTTTGCCGCAGCAACAGATATGCCATGGCAATGTAGTCCTTTTCAAGAGCATTCCAATTCCTTGGAGGAAACGTTACTAGCTTCCTTGGCTAGACTTGACGGATCAATTGAAGAGATTCGAGAGCTATCAAAATCTATGGATACGAGGATAGCTCAGTGGGATGCAACCTTAGGGGATTCAGAAGATCAATTGGGGAGATCCACATATGTCATGGAAAACATGCACCAACAATTCATTCCTAGGGATACTGACGTCCCAAGGCAAGAGGATAAGGAGCAATGCAAAGAAAGCTCTCCGATGTGTGGGGAACAACTAGAACCTCAAAGTCAAGAGGATGCCAATGAGAGAGACTGCCCAACACATGATGAGCCTGAACAATAAATTGCCTCGGCAATGATTGAGGAGCCTGAACAGAGCAATGCCGCGACAACACTCAGTGAAGCTGAGAACAACAATACTACAGCAAATTCTGAGGAACCTGATGCCCAGAAGGTTACAACGTTGATGTTGAAACAGGAATCTGTAGATTGCTCTCATCTACAATTGCCACGGTAATTACACGACCACATGCAAGATCAACAAGATGATAATACTTTGCCAATGGAATATGAACAGGTAATGGTTGAACCTTTTGAATTCTTTAAAAACTCATCTCGTCCATTGCAGGTATGTCTTGAGGAACCGAGGTTGGTAGATTTGAAGCCATCGAAATCTCTACTGATGGAGATGTTTGAGAGGCCAAAAGAAAACGGTGTTTGGATTCATAAAGCTCTTCAAAAAATTGATTCTTCCCTTGACTTAAAGCAAAATTTGACAACTGATTGCCACGGCAATTGGCTTGAGCAGCAATTGCCACGACAACAAAGGCTACATCCAACCATAATAGAAGTCGACAAGAATGAGGTAAGTGAATGGTTGAGAATGGATATAATTTTTTCTATTAATATATTTGTGCCTTCAGGAATAGTAGCAAGGTGGAGAGTATACATGGACTACAAGCGAACAAAGAAGAAAGACACCTCCACCATGGTAATGCAAAAGGGAGTAGCTGGGAGCACATTGGCCCAACTCTTTTTGGGCAATATTGTCACCCGATGGAGGGTACAGATGGACTATAAGAAGTATCGGAAACGACTCTCCTCAAGTTTTCTTAGATATGCAGTAACATTAGAAGTCGTCACTTTAGGAGATGCCTGAGCATGCTCTCCTTTCAATATTTTCTTTTTCTTTTTCTTTTCATTTTTATTTTTAGGAGATATTTTATTTTTCTTCATTATCTTTAGTTTCCAGGTTTTCTTTATTTTATTTTCCACAACAAGACTCACAACCACCATGATAAGGAAATTTATTGCCGACTATTCGCCACAGCAACCACAACAGAAACTGGCGATGCCCAGGCAACAACAATGGCTTCGGCAACTACTGATGGACATGCAAGTAAACCTGCATCGGCAAACATGGACCAAATCAAGGCAATGCTATTCATGCGGTACCAGCCACAAGCATTCAACCACTGACCGGAAATTGAATCAAGCAAACGGCACGAAGGAAACTCATCACTCGAGGTGACGACCTCTCTGACTAACTCATTTCATTTAGTTTCTTTTAAATTTTGTTCCACTTTTACGTGCATTGAGGATAATGCTTCTCTCGAGTTTGGGGGGGTGTTGGTTTCTAGTTAGTTTCATGTTTAGTTGCATTCATCTTTAGCAATCACATATAGGTTGCATATGTTACTTGCCATGCCTTTAATTGGATTTAATTGCTTAAGACTTGTTGAATATCCAATGATTAATTTTTGCCACTGCACTTAATTGAAATAACCTTTAATTTTAGGATTGCATTAAAAGAACTTAGAATTTTACTATGATGCTGAATTTTTTTTTACACGGTTGTGGGTTGTTGATTCAAAGAAACTTAGTGAACTTAGGTTGCTTAAAATTTGGGTAAATTTAAAATTGAAAATTAAAAGTTAATTTCTTGCTAGAGGTGCCCAAAACTGCTCTAGTAGTAAATACATTTTCTTGCTAGAGGTGCCCAAACTGCTCTAGTAGTTAATGCACATTAAAGAATCGCTAGAGGTGCCCAAAATTGGCTCTAGTCGACTAAAATAAAATAAGAAATTGCTTACTTTGCTAGAGGTGCCCAAATCGGCTCTAGTGAAAATAAAAATAAATGCCCCGCAATTAAATTGATAAAAGCCTATTGTTCACATAGAATCTTGAAAATCAACTTGTACACAACTACTACGCACACACATTGTCACGAGCATTATAGTTTTGTTCCGGGAAATTTTTGTGCTATCTGAAAAATTTAAAAGGTGATCATACTTTGTGCCATGGTTCCGAGGTTTGAATTCAAGTTTGAAGCATGTCTTTGATGATTAAAGTCTTGGCGGTAATTGTTAGTTTGCATTACTTGAGGACAAGCAATAGTTCGAGTTTGGGGGCGTGATAAGTGTTCAAAAGTACTATTTTTATTACCCTTTTACTCATATTATTGTTAGACTTAAGCTCATATTAGTTGCATAATTAGTTATTCATGCATTAATTCATGTTTCTTTCCACCGTTGAGCTTGATTACATAACTTGGTGATTTTTTGGAAAAAGATGCTGCTTTGGTGTGTTTTTGTGTGTGTGCAGGATCACTTGCCAAAGCAAGGCTAGTGCTAGTTTCGAGGCAATGCATGAAGGACGACGCATGAAGAGCTAGTTGCCATGGCAATTGTCGACAAGAGCAAAGGTGATATGGTAGTCGAAATTGATGACTAAACAAGCCCAAGATGACGTGGAGCAAAGCCCAAACCCAAAGGAATTTGATTTCCATGCAGAGATTAAAGAAGAATTAAATTCCAAGAAGATAGGAGAAGTTCTAGTAGGAATACAATTATAATAAAGAATTATATTCTTTAAAGATAATTTAATTCCAACTTAAACTCCTCCTCAAAGAAGGACTTTGGCCTAGCCCTATAAATAAGAAGGAGATTTCGACAATCCAGAGGGAGAGCATTAGGGGAATTTCGACAACTCCATAGAGAGCAAGATGAGAGGATTTTCGACAACTCCAAAGGGCAAGAAGGAAGAGATTTCACAAGATAGCAAGGAGGAGAGAGTTTGATTTCTTCTTCTTCTTTGCTTCCATTAGACTCATGGTTTGGGGATTATTCTTTGTATATCTTTTGAACCCAACCATGAACTAACTTAATTGGTTAGGGTTATTGTGTTTTGTTGTTGTGAGAAACAATTGGATTTTGTTTAGGTAATAAGAGTTTGCACTTTTCTATTCAAGGTTTACTCATTCTGGCTTTTATTCTTGTTTATGAGTGAATTGGGAGAGGATCTCGTAATTTCATCTATTTATCTAATATCGGGAGAGTTAGATTCAAGAAACGAATGAGTATGATCTTTATTAATCTATTGATGGTGAAGATTAATCCGCTTAGGAATAAGTTAAGGATTTCAACGGCTAAGAGGAGCGCAAGATTGGTTGTTGTTCACCCTGATTCACGCAGGATGTATTATCAAGGCATGCACAAGTAGCTAGAGTTTCGACTTAGGGATAAGAAGAAACCATTGAAGAACGCTCTGCCGAGCCTTGAAGTTGCTGCCCCTGTAAGCCCAAGTAGTTGCCCAGCTAGTCGCCTGTGCAACCATCGATTAGTTGCCAAGGCAACCTCACAGTACAAGTTGCCACGGCAACTGAGTTGCCCTTGCACTCTTTTACCAAGACGATCCAATCGGCTATCACACCTCAACTCACGATAACCTGACCTAATCTCTATTTTTCTTTCATCTATTCTTTTAGTTTATTGCTTTTACTTTTCTCGTTAATTAAAACCTCTATTATCAATTGTGTTTTTATTTTCACAAAGGCAAGAAACTTAAGCAAAGTGGCCCAAACCAATCCCTGTGGAGACGATACTCGATACTCATATCACTTTATTACTTGCGACGTGTATACTTGCACATTTGCGTAGCACTTATTACGCGCAACATCTATGCAGCTCCCCTATATGTAGCCATATATCAGCCTCATCTTTCTTTCGTAGCTCCTCTAAATGCGTAGTATAATCCTCTACCTTCGACCATAGCTTTTTATTTTCTTCAAAGAGGACATCATAACCTTCCGCTTTTAAGTGTAACTGTTTATTTTCTTTAAGGAGAGCCTTCGCGTTTCTCTCTATGTTAAACTGAACACATCCCAACTCCTAAATAAGACACCAACCCCCTTCAACAGTCTTATTAATACTGCTGCAAGGTTTCAAGGCACCAAAACTACCGAGGTATATTTTTGGTGAAATAATGAACAAGAACAGAGTTTGTGATAGTTACCTCTACGAAGATATTCACGGACAAAAATTTATTACAAAATCAAGTAGTGAAAGCACCAAATCGAATGTAACAACATACTAATTAACGCACCTAAAGATGTACAGAAAACAGGCAAAGCAGTAGCCAAACCAATATAATCAGTGTCCCCAATGACATCGATTACAAATTAGAAAATAAGAGTCGCGATGTTCGAGAGCAACAAGGAGGCATCGAACCGAGCCTCAATAAATCATCAAAATCCCAAAGATCAATTGTGGGTTTTTTTCTAATATCTTGTCTTCGACAACCAAAAGGCACCTCCTAGAGCTATAAGTTCTCATCTGCCTCGCTACGCTTTCTTGGGCCACTTCTATAATATCCAGTGAGGCCTTTGTAGAGAATTTTTGAACAACAACCGAAGCCCCCAGACAAAGAGCAATAGCAATTACGTCTATAGAAGACGTCACTATAGTGGTTGAGGTTAACCTGCAATGCGAACTAATCCCTCCACTATTTAAAGCCTCTGAGGATGCCACTTCCACCAAGCCTGGAGAACCCAATTGTTTATCAACAGACACAGAAATTGACATATCCAACACTGAAGCCAAACCTTTTAATTCGTTATCAGCAGGCTGCGAAAGGGAAATCACCACTCTTACACACAAGAGAGAAACATACATCAAAAATAAAAAAATGAAAAGGGGCATACACAGATAAACAAGGGAAGTTCATTCTTCTTAAAAGACTATCGTAAACCAATACCTCTTTCAATTTACCTCTTTGTCATGCGCTCCAAATGTATGCAACTTCTCCCATCCCCTGAATCGAAAACGACGGGTGAACTTGAGACTACCCACTTTTTCCCCATCTACCACGACCAGAGCCAGATGGGCTAACGCTAATATAGCCCTTCGAAACAGAAGGAGCGGCTTCCCCGCTAATTATACCGGGGGAGCATCTTCATCACAATATTTCCAAGGGCGAGTGCGAACGCCAACATACTCGAAAAAGAAATTTTTTGGCTTATCCTTAATACCCATAAGAACTTTTGCCACTCGTCCATCACCCCCTTCACCAAAAGGCCAAGCCTCGGCACGAATAGGCGCACCCGCTAAAGAACCAGCGAGGAAAACATTCAAATCTACTTTATCCAACCGTTGGGACTCTTTCCCTCTAGGCAACACACCTAAATATTCTTACGAGTGGATATTTCTTTACAACGCAATGGCGAATCACTCTCTAACCTCCTGAGAAGTCTCAACTCAGTAGAAGACATTTCATGTACATCATGCGGGCCAACCTTATCCTTCGATGGTCGACACCAAATAATAAGAAATGGAAAACCCCCAAAATACACTTTACTTTAATATACTTCATACTATCCAGGCAAAGATTCACAGCATAATTACTCATCACCAATGACTTCCCTGTACGATGACCAATGCTTATAAAACCCCTCGCATTCTTGTCATGACCGCCATTAGGTTATAACAATAACAGAAAACGTTAATAGAGGGTTCATCCTTATGGATTTTGTAATTAGAAAATAGGCCATTAGAGTCCACCAGCTAGCACTACCCAATTGACCCAGCGCCACATCAAACCAGTTCAACCAATCTATGATAAAAGAATACAACGGTAGATGAAACTTGACCTTAAAAATATAAAGAATAACCAAACACCATGACTTCCCTTCATCGAAACAAGCACTCAGGCGATGTGACCCTTGTGGTAAACTAAACTGATGTACAAACTACTTCATCACTCACCACAATAGACAACCTAGCCATTAGAGAAAAAAAGAAATATCTCATTCTCATCAAAAACCAATAAAGAGCGAACGACGAGATAACCAAAGTAAAAACTTGGAAAAACCATAATAAAGCCTATTTATAATCAAGAGTCGTGTCGTCCTCAACACGCTTCACTGATAATGAGGCTTATTGTGTGATGTTTCATATATAGTGATTTATCCTCAAAGGAAAACTGGCTGGTTCATCGCAAAACCTTATTATATAGCTCATCATCTATACCTTCAGCATCCCAAGGTTACTTCAGTATATATATATATACTCATGCTTGAAAAATCTTCCTCTAAATCCCTCAGGTTCGCCAAGGTCACTTTATAACATTCTCTCACCTGAGGGACAATTGTTAGTACCTACAAATACTCACCGTCATGTGCCAAGACTAGACTGCTCATGGCGAATGCAGGATACTGCGAACAACATAATATAAAGGACGTTCGGTGATTAATGTGATTAATCACTGTAGACTGCAACGCGCGTGATCACTCGCGAACTATACGATGCCTTTCACAAACCTATGGCAGACTAGCAAAGCTACAAACAACATCGCATCCAACGATCACGTGACTACGCAGGTGATCGCCACGGATGAAAGAGCGAACTTAAGAATTCAAATCATAGCTAGTCCAATCAAAATGCCACAACAACCGATCATGACACCTATCTAAGTAGTATAAAAGAAGACATGCAGCAGGAGAAAGGGGACACAACCAGAGACATATCGTCCACTAAATAGTAGCAATATACGAACTTCGCCTCAGAACGACCGTCCAAACCACCATTAGACCACCATCTCTGACTCTTGTTCACTTTGGCAATCAAAAGAATTTATAAATATGAGGGACTAATTGTACCATTAAACAAAACTACCCAAACTGTCATGTCACCAGGCTTAACGATAGTTAGGACATAGTGACCATTTTGTAACAAAATTATAGTTTACTGATCATTTTGGAACAATTAAAAGTTTGGTGACCAAAACAAACATTATAATTCTGTATTGTAAGTTATGGTTGGTGTAACACCCTAAACCCAGTGTCACATTGGGCCTCCAACCCAAACCCATAAATAAAAATTTACAAGCGAGTTTAGCCCAAATCTATAATTTCATAAACCATATTAATTTAAAAAGAGTTATACAAATATTCATGTGTTACTTTGGAGCTCCAATTTAAAACATAATAAGTTAAAACATTCAATATGGAAAATAAATCAAAATGAGTTACAAATACAAAACATAAGGGTCATATGAATACATTGCCCCTACAAATCTAAGTACTGTACTCTTTGCATATCGACGTACTAAAGTCCTACTCTCTGATTGCTCCTTGTAAGTACGCAGCAACCTAAAGACCCGCGTAAGGAAATAACAATTCCAAACGCTGAGCTTGAAAGCTCAGTGGATACACCTCTATTCTATTATGCTTCATGCAGATCATGAACATAAGCATGTAGTCAAACAATGATTAAGCAGCATGAAAATCAAGTGGCACTACTCTGATTGCCTAAACACATGGAATCAACATAACTAATCATCCAATCAATTAAGGGCTCACAAGTCCCCATATACTATACCATACCATACAGGAGTGAGGCTAGGTCACATAGCATCGGTACATACACTCTGGGTGTGGCCGGTTTTTATAGCATCAGAACATACACTTTGGGTGAGGCCGGGTCATATAGCATCGGAATATACACCCTGCACGGAATCATCCATCAAGCACAAACAGATGAGGCATGGGTCACATAGCATCGGTAACCTTCACCCGCTTATCTTACCATGGTGTTGCAACACATTCTTGGGCATCCGGATCCCATCAACTAGGTGCTCATGCGGCACGACTCAACATTACAATACCATTACATGAATTACACAAGTCTAAGACCCATTTTATTCTTATTTATTTATATACGAGGTTGGACATCCGATTTCTCAACTTTATACCTCATTTCATGCCTCTAGAGACCCATTGGGACCTTTACCTCGAATTATGAAACCCCCGAATGTAAACTCAATTTTCTTGGGTAGATTGCTCAAATGGTACCGATACTCTTATATGGGAATTGGTACGCCCTTCTAGTTACCGGTACTCTAACGAGTGCTGATACTCAATTTAGGTTCAAAAGAAATAAATCCCCAAACCGTACCGATACGCCCACCTCTCAGACGGTGGTACGTGAATCACCCCGCATCGATTTCACCCGCACTCTGTATTCTCATCTTTGTGTACCGTATGCAAAACCTATCTCAAGAAATGGAAAAGTAGTATCGATACGCACCCTAACGTATCGATATGCAAAAAATTCTACTGAATTCTATTTAAACTAGGGGTACCGATACTCGGAAGCCATGTTGATACACTATTCATAACTCGACTCTTCCTTAGGAGGGGGTACCGATCTTGAAACACTTTGTACCGGTATATGAACCTAGATTTCTAAGTCCTGGGTTCAAATTTCTTATCTTTAACTCACAAACTAACTTGGTAATACCCAAAACTAAATCTACAACTTATGAAAGGTGTTTAGGGTCAGTTTCTACCAATTTTACAAATTATTTACATCAATATTAGATTTTGCCATTAACATCCATCAATATCATTCAAACATACTCTAAACACTAAAATGACATACAAAGCAATTATCTTTATGATATGTAGGAAACAAGGAATTGGAAGTATACTAACCCTCTTCAAAACAAAGAAGAACTCTTACTATCCTTGCCTTCAAGCTTTGCCCTTGCCTTGAACCTTAGAGTGCTCTCCTACCTCCTTGACTACAAAAGATGAATGATAGCGTGTTACCTCACTAGTGGGAATATTAGGAAGTTAAAACACAAATTATATTAAGAATGAAGCCTTCGACCCCTATTCTCGTTCTTCCCAACGACCCCCCAATAAAAACCCTTCCTCCACTACAATAAACCATATTTACCTTGATTCTAAGATCTCAAGATGCTAAATAAACTTCCTTCTTGAACATCACGAGATTCAAACTCAAAACCTTAAAGATTCAACCTTGAACATTCAACCTTGGGTAAGAAAAGAGAATAGGTAGGAGAAAGGGCAAGGGGGACAATGGTGACTTCACCATCACTTTATTTTTGCAGAGAAAATAAACAACCACCAGCCCCTTTTTCATCCAATTATGTTTTTACCATAATGACCTTTCCAACAACATCCTAACCTAATCCCAACAACACAAAGCACGCCCAAAAGGCACCCAAGGCCTTATTCTCGGCCCAAACTCGGGGCCCAACTTTCGGGTTAACCCAACCTTCAGATTCCAAAATTTGGGTCTTTACAACTCTCCACTCCTTTAAGAAAAATTTCATCCTCGAAATTTACCTTTGGGAAAAAATACGGATAAAGCAACTCCATGTCCTTCTCAACTTCCCATGTGGCCTCTTCGACCCCATGGTTTCTCTAGAACATCTTTACTAAAGGTATGCACTTGTTGTGAAGCTCTTTGACTCTTTGATCAAGCATTCTTATCGGCTCCTCTTCGTACGTTAAATTGGGATTAACCTCGATTTCTTCATACAAAACCACACGTGAAGGATCCAAACGGTAATGTCTCAACATCGATACATGGAACACATTATAAATTCGTGCCATCTCTGGTGGCAGGGCCAACCGGTAAGCTACAGTCCAACTCTCTATGATCTTATACGGTCTAATAAATCTTGGGCTCAAATTTACCCTTCTACCCAAAGTGGATGATTCTCTTCCATGGTGATACCTTGAGAAAACATTGTCTTCGACCTCATACTCAATGTGTTTGCACCTCGATCCGCATAAGCCTTTTGACGATCAAAGGCCGCTTGCAACCCCTTTAATAACTGACATTTTTCTCGGTTTGCCTGATCAATTCTGACCCCACAATCTTCCTCTCATTAAGCTACGTCCAGCAAAGAGGGGTTCTACATTTACACCCATACAAGGCCTCGAAATGAGCCATTTTGATACTTGGCTGGAAATTATTGTTGTAGGCAAACTCAACCAGTGGTAACAGTTCTTCCTAACTCTTGTAGAAATCTATAACACAACACCAAAGCATATATTCTAAGATCTAGATGACTCACTCAGACTGACCATCGGCCTGAGGATGAAAAGTTGTACTAAAATGCAACTTGGTATCCAAAGCTTTATGAATCTTCTTCCAAAGCCTAGCGATGAAACGAGGGCCCCTATTAGATATAATCGATGACGGCACTCCATGCAGTCTTACAATTTCCTTGATGTATAGTCTAGCTAACCATTCAAGGGAGAAATTCATGTTTACAGGTAAGAAGTGGTCAGACTTGGTCAAACGATCCACGATCACCCAAATCGCATCATGTTTTTTCTAGGTCAACGGTAACCCTGTAACAAAATTCAGTCATTATATCCCACTTCTATTGGGGAATTTGAATGGGCTAAAGCAAGCCCGAGGGAACCTGATGCTCCGACTTGACATGCTGACACGCAAGAAACCTGGTTACAAACTCGGATATATCTCTTTTCATGCTTGGCCACCAATAGAAAAATGAAGACCCTACTACATTTTGTTACTCCCAGTATGCACAGTGTACATGCTACAATGTATCTCTCTAAGAATACGATCCCAAAGATTCTTCAATGCTGGAACACATAATTGACCTTTAAAGTACAAGAATCTACCATCTCGTACCTCAAAGTTAGGTTTTTCACCCCTGTGAACTGACTCAGTCTTTGCCACAAGGTCCTCGTCCATAACTTGTATCCTTTTAATCTCTTGTATCAAGGTAGGTTCTACACGAAGTTCAGCTAGCAACCCTCTATTCTCGGTTATCCTTAATCGAGCAAATATCACTCTCAACCGACATAGACTTTTGGCTTAAAGTATCACCCATCACATTGTCTTT